>CABHPP010115063.1:0-19832 GCA_902168425.1 Peromyscus attwateri | reverse complement strand
GAGAGAGAGAGAGAGAGAGAGAGAGAGAGAGAGAGAGAGAGAGAGAGAGAGAAGAAAAGGCTGCCTGAGAGAAACTGGTGGCCCCGTCGGGACCTCTTAGACCCAGGTCCAAGGAGCATATGAGAGCCAGGGAGGTTTGTCCATGAGTGGGCTTGAGGAACTAGTATGATGGGGATTCTGTGAACGTGTTGCTCTGATTGATTGATAAATAAAGTACTGATTGGCCAGTAGCCAGGCAGGAAGTATAGGCGGGACAAGGAGAGAGGAAAATTCTGGGAAGTGGAAGGCTGAGTCAGGAGTCGCTAGCCAGACACAGAGGAAGCATGATGTAAGATACTGGTAAGCCACGAGCCATGTGGCAAGGTATATATTTATAGAAATGGGTTAATTTAAGATATAAAAACTAGATAGCAAGAAGCCTGCCACAGCCATACAGTTTATAAGTAATATAAGTCTCTCTGTGTTTACTTAGCTGTGGGACTGGCAGGTTAGAGAGATTTGTCCTGACTGTGGGCCAGGCAGGACCAGGAAAACTTCATCTACACTAGCAGGTTTAAATTTCCCATCTCAAGTTTCAAACCATTATCTTAGATTATTAAAAGGCAACTGTAAAAAGATGGAAGATGGGAAGAAAGAGAGACTTGGTCTGACCTTAGACAGGACTATGTTTATTCATGGTGAAGGGGTATCTTTGTCACATGTTTGGATGACCAAAATTCTTACAGAAGAAGATGGGATGCAGCCAGTAGCTGCAAGGGAAGCTGGGAAGTGTAGTCCTTCAGTAGGGAACTATCACAAGCACAAACATCTGGCACAGATTCGTACACACACAGAGAGAAATAAAAATAAATATTTAAACAATTCTTTAGAAGCCAGAGAGATGCTCAGTGGATATAGGTGCTTGGTGCCAAACATGGCAAGCTGGTTCCATCCTCAGATGACACATGGTGGGAGAGGACCAGCTCCTGACAGTTGTCCTCTGACCTCCACAAGCAGTCCATGACACTCATGAGCACACATATTTGCACATATGCACACTACATAAATATAAAAAAGTTCTTTAAGAGAAATAAACAAACTAGCTTATATATATATGTTTTTATTACATTAATTTATTAATTAATTTTTGTATGTGTACACACTTGTGTCACAGTCAGAAGACAGAAAACAACTTTGGTAGCCAATTCTCTCTTTCTGCCATGTGGGAATCAAAGTCAGGTCCTGCTTCACGGTCAAAAGTATCTTTACCAACAATCTCTGAAATAGCTCTATACACACTTTTATCATTTGTGCCATGTATTTATGTGGGGTGCCATGCTAAGCAAAGCACTGAAGATTATAAAATCAAAATGTTGATTAGTTCTGAAAAATGTTGAAGATGCTGTGTCCTGCAGTATCAAATATTTGGCAGAGATTTAATTCTTTATGTAAAAACAAATAAGCACACTCCTCTCATAAGTAGTAAAATTTGCTTTTTCCTTAATAAATGGTAAAATTATATATTATATAATAAATGGTAAAGTTATATAAACTTCTAAAATTTTTTATTATTTATTATCAATGAACATTTGATTTATATACTTATTTCATATACTTATATCCCTAGGGACATATAAAATTTCTCAGATGAAAAGGGGTCACAAGCCGGGCACTGGTGTCACACGCCTTTAATCCCAGCACTTGGGAGGCAGAGCCAAGTGGATCTCTGTGAGTTTGAGGCCAGCCTGGTCTACAGAGTGAGTTCCAGGACAGTCAGGGCTGCATAGAGAAACCCTGTCTCAAAAAACAAAAAAGAAAAGGGGTCAAAGTGGAAAAAGATTAAGATACTGTGAGGAGGAGGATCTAGACTTTTGCACGGAGACTCAAAGTGGACACTTCTCCTGGTGTCCCAGCATAATCTTGGAATTGATACAGACCCAGTCTTTTATTTGCATGAAGGAATGTTGTGATTGGTGCACACACCCTGGCCAGACCCCTTCTGAGACTCTAGGTGCAGCCCTCTTTTGCTGCCCCCTGGTGTTACAACACAGGGCCCAATCAAATGCTTCTCTCTGGTGGTTTTTCTGACCTACTTTTGATCACCATTGGTGGAGAGAGCTGAGCTGGAAACAGTGCAAAGGCAGCGTCAGTGGCCGAGGTGGCTGTAGCAGAGGGCTGGTGACAGCATTTACTGTGATGAGTGTTAGCTGAAGAGTTCAAGGGAACGATTAGGGTAGAAACAATGAGAACGAGGTGGTAGAGACCGTGAAAGATGTTGAAAGTAAAAGGTAGTTAAGAGAGGATAGGAACTGAGGATGAACAGGACAGAAAGGAGAGAAACGGCATGCCTGGGTGGCTGCAGGCATTCCAGGAAGTCTTCAGGGCCCAGGCTCTCAGATACCCTAGACCAAAAGCTAGACCCTATACTGACACCCTAGGCTAGAGGTGTAATGCTTGCTGTGGAGCTACGAGTCCAATAGTCAAGGCCTGTGTGACAGCTGTCACACTAGAAGATGCCACCTAGTGCCACTTTATTGCTACTTGCTGCAGCCATTTAACTTCTGGAAGCAGAGGGTTACAAAGCTACCAAGCACCAGGCTAATGGTGAGTAAAGCCCAGAGCCATAAACCTCCAAACTGAGAGTCTAGAACTGTAAGTCTCCAGTTTCTACATGGGTTGTGTCTATAAGCCTCTGGATTCTAGCTCTGAGCACTTGTTCAGGATTGCCTGAAGAAGAGAAGTCTCTCCAAACCTGCCTACTGTCATATCTGGGAAGAGAAAAAGGGCCCAGACAGAGGGTTTTAACACCCCAGCCTCCAAACTGCTCTGTCTGGATATTTCAGACACAGTGTGACTTTTGTGTCTCAGCAAAATGTTTCCAAGATTCATCCACATTGTAGCGAGTGTCAGAAATTCATTTCTTTTAATGGCTACATATATTTAACTGTATATAAATACAGCTCAATCTGTTGATGGATATTCAAGTTGTTTCATCTTCTGGCTGTTAGGAATACTGCTGCCATGAACATGGTGCATATGTGGAACTGGTTCTACCTTAGGGAGGGTTCCAAAGATCGAACCCAGGCCCTCAGACTTGCATTGTCAAGTTCCAAGTGTTGTACCTGCTGAGTCATCTCATCGGCTGCTCTAGTTAATTTTTATATATGGTGTGCGTAAGGGTCCGTTCTTTTACACAGTGTTCTTCCAAATACTTCCTTATTAGCAAGATAGTGACGGTGTTGGTGAGAACAAAAATCTATCAGTCAATGAAACCAGATGGAGAGTTTAGAAAAAGCCTGATAAATGTCTTTGAGTGTGCTCTAAGAAAGCCACAGAAGCAATTCAATGGAGAAAATAGAATCTTTCCCCCCCTCTTTTTTGAGATAGGGTTTATGATGCAATTCAGACTAGCCTCAGACTTGCTATCCTCTTGCCCATAGTCTGAGTTATGGGATCATAGGGGTGTGCTATCTGACTAGGTAAGTGTCATCTTTTCAACAAATGGTGCTGGGAGGAGTGGCCATCCAAAAGAAAACAAAAGCAAAAACAAAGCAAGCAAACAAACAAACCCCCAAAACTAAAAATCCAAAAAACTTTGATCTATACCTCATACAAAAATCAACTACAAACCAGGCATGGTAGCATACTCCTTTAATAGGAGGCAGAGATAGGCAGATTTCTGTGAGTTCAAGGCCAGCCAGGACCACACATTGAGACCCTGTCTCAACAAAAAAACAAATCAACCACACAACTAAGGCTGGATAGGACATGGACCCTAGGGTGAAACACACTACTATTATTCTGCTAAATGAACACAGCAATAAAATGACTCCCAGTGACATATGACATGCCCATATATTGGTGCCTTGCTCAACCCTCATCAGAGAAGCTTCTTCTTGCAGTAGATGGCAATTATCACAGAGACCCACAACTGGTCATCATACAGAGAATCAGAGATTTTAGAATGCTCAACCTTAAATGGGATGTTTGTGTCACACCTCTCCCGACAAGGCTCAGGGATCCATGTGGAAGTAGGGGCAGAAAGATTGTAAGAGCAAGAGGTGGTGGATGACTTCAAGGAAACAATGTTTTCAAAACACAATCGGGCAGTTGCACATATGAACTCACGAAGACTGTGACAGCCTTCAAAGACTGTCATAGTTTCCAGGTTACAGACCTGTGTAAATTCAAGCCAAGCAAAATCCAAGTATGGAGGATGAGAGGTTGGCATGTAGTCCACCCTTGGCAAGGCACTGTTAACAGTTGGTTGTTGCTAGGAGAATGAAAGTCAGTTTTTTCAATGAAGTGATACCTTGAATATAGACCACACTCCAGACACTCCAGAGCCTGGGACTAGTTGACCAATACGAACTAGACTCAGGTTTTGTTGTTGTTGTTGTTTTTTTGAGAGAGAGAGAGAGAGAGAGAGAGAGAGAGAGAGAGAGAGAGAGAGAACATAAGAGTTCATTAAGTTGGGTGGATAGAGAAGAGGGGAAGAATCTAGGAGTTGAGGCAGAGGGGTGAATATGATCAAAACATATTGTATAAAGTTTTCAGAGAATAAGCCAGGTATAGTGGCACACGCTTTTAATCCCAGCACTCGGAGGCAGAGGCAGGCGGATCTCTGTGAATTCCAGGCCAGCCTGGTCTACATAGTGAGTCCCAGTACTACTCCAGTAGCCTAGAGTGAGAGCGTCTCAAAAAGCCAAAAAAAAATTTCTCAGAGAATAAATAAAAACATTGCTAGAGGGTTGGGGATTTAGCCCAGTGGTAGAGCACTTGTCTAGCAAGTGCAAGGCCCTGGGTTCTGTCCTCAGCTCTGGAAAAAAATTGCTAAAAATCAGATATACAAATGGGTAACAGACAAGTATGACTGTGATTGGCACCAGCCAATGTAAAAACAGCATGCTGTTCCAGATGAATATGTACACACTGGGTTACATCAAAGTTAAAAACTTAGTTTATATTGTTAATGTTACTTTTTAAAAGACTGGGTCAAGGGAGTCTCACATAGTCAGTCGTGGAGCTGATGGGGCTGCAGGTGTCCTCCACCATGCTGGAAAAACACGGTGATCAATACTGTTAAGAGACAGAAAAACAACCTATAGACCAGAAGAAAAAACTTTCAAATCACACATCTGTAAAGGACTTGTGCTCACAATCTATAAAGAACTCTCAAAACTTGACACAAAAAGATAAATAGCTCAAATTAAACTGGGTCAAGGACTTGATTAGACCTTTCTCCAGAGATCTACAAAAGCCAATCATTACGAGAAAAGATGTTCAGTGTCTCTGATCACTAGGAAAACTTAACTCTTCTTGTTGGCTGGCAACCTGGAAGCCCCTTAGTAACGCACATGCCCTCCTGGCTTCCTCCCACCCAGGAGGAGCATCTGCCATGTAGGCTACAAGATAGAGCCTGGAGGTAACCATTACTCTCATATCCCAGCAGCTCAGTCTCAGGGTCCTGTGAACCAAGACAGAGAAATACTCAAGGGTGTGCATCATTGGATTTCACCCAGGCTGAGGCTACCACATGGCTGAATAGAGAGAAAAACTCTAGAAAATAAGCAGCACCGAGCAGCAATGGATCCAGCCAGCATGTGTAGGCCTCCTCGTTTATTTATTTACTTGAGGAAGGACTTCAATTTATAGTAAGCTTGCCCTAGATACATCCAGCCCAGGTTCAATATAATCCCATTGGAAGCCTTGCAGGGGAGATGGAGGCGGAAGGTTGAATGGCACTCAGGAGGAGTCATGGGTGTCTCTAACATCTTGGAAAGCAGTCTGTGTAAGTCTGGTAACTGAACGTCAATTGAACAAAGGCCAGCCATCTTCAGAGGAGATCATAGAACTCAGAGTCACTTCTCAAGGTTCTGTATACAGTGAAGGGACACCAGATACATGAGGAATGAGAGCAGTGCTGTCCACAGTGAGAGAAGTCAGTCAGTCACTGAGTCACCAAGGGCTTCCAGCTGCTCCTGACTGGTCCCTGTTGTCTGGAGAATAGATTCTATTTGGGTCCAATGATGATATTGATATACCTCCCGCGCACCATGACAGGGGTTGAATTTATAGTCAAGAGGCAGTACACCAAAGTCTTTGACCCTCTGTTTTAGAACTATAGCACATGATGTGTACACACTTGTTTATGGCAGGTTTGCTTGTAGCAGGTTAAAGCTGTGTGGAATAATATTCAGCCACAAAAACAAATTATAGCATCTGGCACAGTGTGGCTGAATCTCATAGCAGGATGATGTACACTGTAGTGTGGATGTTAAATACTTTCAAAGGCCCATGTGTTTGTAGGCTTGCACACTTAGGTGGGACTGTTGGGAGATAGTGGTTTCTTTAGAGCAGAGGCCTAAGAAGGTCTTTAGGATAGTGGAATGTGCCCTTGAGGAGGATTGGGAGACCTGGGCCTCTCTCTCTTTTTGCTTCCTGGATAGGAGGTGAGCAATTTTGTTCTCTGCCACAGTGTGTTGCCTTGGCCTGGGGCCATTTTGCCATGGAACCCCAAAGCTGAAGGCAGATGATACTTTCGCTTTATTAGCAGCTCATATCAGGTGTCTGTTATGGTGACAGGAAGCTGATGAGCAGCGAGGGGAGTCAGATAAAGGATGAAAGTTGGAGGCTCCAGTTTGTACTGTTTAAAACAGCTCTAACGAATTTGTGTCAGGGGTCCTCATAGGGGTGCCGCTGAGAGGTGGCCATTATCAGGAGGGGCACAAGAGAGCGATCTGGATGTTGATTCCAAGGGTGTGTTTACTCTCTGGACGCTAAAAAAATATGGTCTTCCCTGTGCAATTCCGAGTCTGTTCACCTTCTTTTTTTTTTTTTTTTTTTTTTTTTTGGTTTTTTGAGACAGGGTTTCTTTGTGTAGCTTTGCGCCTTTCCTGGAGCTCACTTGGTAGCCCAGGCTGGCCTCGAACTCACAGAGATCCGCCTACCTCTGCCTCCCGAGTGCTGGGATTAAAGGCGTGCGCCACCAACGCCCGGCCTGTTCACCTTCTTTTAAAAGGATCTACATGGGACTAGAGAGATAGCTCAGTAGTTAGGAACATGTGCTGCTCTTCAGGAGGACTATTTCCAACACCAACATTGGGTAGCTCACAACTATCTGTAACTCCTGTTCCAGGGGATTCAATGTCTGAGTTGCACTTACATGTATAGAAACACACTCAGACAAGTAATTTTAAATAAATCTTTTTTTTTTTAATTAAGGACTATACCCTCTCTATGTTGTACCTCCTCTGCGTCCCTTTGCCCTCAGGTGTGACTCTTGGTGGCATGGATGATGGCCTCCCAGGGATTCTCCTGGATCATGTAGACCATGGTTACTCCTAAGGTTGGCTATTCCCTGCAGGGTCCCTGCCTACTGTAAGGCAATTCTTTTCAAGGGGTGAGAGTTCCTACAGGCACTTGTGAGCACTGTTCCCTGGGCAGTCAGGCCCTAAAGAACATGTGTCAAGAGCCGGGCGGTGGTGGTGCACGCCTTAATCCCAGCACTCAGGATACAGGTGGATCTCTGTGAGTTCGAGGCCAGCCTGGGCCACAGAGTGAGTTCCAGGAAAGGCGCAAAGCTACACAGAGAAACCCTGTCTCGAAAAAACAAAACAAAACAAACAAAAAGAACATGTGTCAAATACACAGGTGCTGTGGTGCCCTTCCCTCAACTAAAGATAGGGCCACTGAAGTGAGCTCTGCTTCCAGTGAATCCTGAGAAGACCTAACCACATACCCAGGACCCCCTCCATCCTAGTGCTGGACTTGGCTGTGGTGAGTGGCTTGGCTGATGTACTTTCCTCTTAATGAAATGACTGCGCTCTGTGGCCTGAAGACGCTTGGTCGTCCCTTCTGTTTCTGGACGTTACTGGATGTAGCACCCTGCCCTCACCCCAGAAATGGGTCTACTGTGTGGCATCGGTGGAATGTGACTTGTGTCCCACAGTGTCTGTCATCATCTTACTGGTTTCCAGAGGATGAACAGCTCTCTGCTGTTTGGATGATGTAGGGCTGGGCTCCCCGGAGGAGGAAGGAGGAGCCTCCTGCCTGCTGAGCTGCTGCTCACCATGGCAACAGCTCCCTGTGGCTCTGGGCTCCCTGACAGACTCAGGATGTCTCAGACCTTACAGGCCCCATGCCTTGGAGGATAGTATATTTGGGGTCCTGGCTAGCCTGAAATCCAGTTGTTTTCCAGGTCTGCAGTTCACCTGCCACCTGCCCAACTGCTCTAACTCAGGAAGGTACTGAATGTTTGTCAAAGATTGGCTCCAGAGCCCAGAACTCCCCTCATCATGTAGACAGTTTATTTGCTGCCTCAGGAGCTCACTCAGTCTCCTGGTACCTGCCTGGTAGCTGATCTCAAGGGAGGGCCTTGTTTCAGTGGCTGCCCAGGACTCAGGCTCAGGTAAATGAGTAGTGAAGGGCTCCATGCCCAAGGACTGTGCTTTGGGACCAGAAGGCATCTGGCAGCCCAAACCAGGTGGAACTCCCTGGAAACCCTCTGACTAGAAGATGTCCCCAGGCCCTCACCCTGTCCCCAAGACCCTGTATAAGCCACCTTAGGCCAAGTGACACACATCTGTTGGACATTGACTCCAGGAGGCCGGCCTGGCCATGGCTCACAGAAGGCACCCACACAGGTGGTTAGCTGGGCACTGCAGCTATTATTAACCTGACAGTGACATCACCAGCAGCCAATGGGAGGCAGGTTTATTTGCAGGGCTGGCAGCTTGATAACGGTTAATTTTAGCTGGATCTTCATTCCCAACATTTGTGAAACCCCCACCAGCCAAAGAGGGGGATGCTGTCTCCCCAAACAGCTTGAAGATGGCATCTGAGGGCTTCTGGAGGAGCTGAGGAGGGACAGAGCCGGTATCCTATCCTCCACACTGCCCCAGGAAGAATCCTGTTTTCCTGTAGCCTCTCCTTGTTTGCCCTGCACCACCTCTGGCAGCTTCTCAGGGTCACTGTGATCAGTAACTGAGAAGCAGGCCACAGGTGAGACCCAGGCTTCAATCTGGAAGTCATACTGTCCATGGTTCTAATGTTTTGAGTCACCTACTTGCTGTGTGATCTCAGGCAATGGACTTAGCTTTTCTTTGCCCAGTTTCCTCATAGGTTTTGGAGTCCCCAGGCCTACTTATAGGACCTTCTTTTATTTAGTATTGCTAACTTCTTAGTTGTTTAAGTACTACTAACTATGCAGTTGAAGAGGCTAGAAAAAAGCCCAAAATTCTGGCAAGATGCTCACCAAGCCCTACAGTGGAAAGTGAAAACAGGAGAGTCCTCCATAGGCAATTTTTATGGTAGCATTTAATCCATGGATAAGGCCAGAGCCCTCAGGACCTAAATGCCCCCTAGAAAGCCCCATCCCAGCACTATTGCCTTGGGATTCAGTCCTAACACTGAACTTAGGGGATACATGCAGATGGAAACAATAGCTTCTCAGTTGCAGGAGCTATTGAGTGTCTGGCAATTGCTTAATGCTGCTGGGTTAGGAACCTCTTAGGACTGCTGGCCTCAAGGCTGCTCAGTGGGGTTAGTGTGCCATTGCTCAGCACTGTTACCTCTTGAAGGTTTGTTTTTCTGCACATTCCCAGGGTCTTCCATGCCAACAGAGGCTTCAGGGATTTGTACTGGTAGGCAAAGTATGTCCTAATGACTGGGAGGTACTTTTGGCCTGCCTTCTCTAGGTCAATGTATAGGTGTTTCAGGCAGGATATGACCTCTTGCTATCAGTGGTCAGTTCTCTAGGTGGGCCTTGGGTCAGATGTACACAGAGGAAGACTATGTAGGGAAGGGGTGTCTGATGAAACTCCAAAGCTGAAGGACTGGTGGCTATTCCTAAGCATCCTGAACTCTGGACCCTTCTATTGAGTCCACCCAGCCTCCTGAATCCCAAACCAGACCTGATCTCCATGTAAGAAGGAAGACATTCAGTGGAGAGATGAGTTGGGCAAGCGGGTGGGGTAAATGCTAATAATGTCTTGCCAGGAATTTATTTTTAATTCCTGGCTCCCAGTTGACAGTATCAGCAGTCTTCAGAAGTGCCAGGTCATCTGAGAGGCCTGCCTAAGTCTATGGCAGCCCTCTGACAGACAGACCCTCAGGCTTCACCTTTACTCCTTCTTCATACTTGCTAGCTGCCTGTCCTACCAGGCACCCATCTCCAGGGGCTCCTTGTGGGCACTGCCTCAGTAGGAGGGGCTGGGCCCTGATGTGGGCCTCTATGTGGAAGGGACAGGCATAGGCCTGCTGTCATTCAGCACAAACACCCAAGGAACCTTTGCTTCCTACCATACCCTGCAGTGACAAAGACTGGTGGCAGCATTGGAAAATAGGAATTTCTGCGTGAGATGACAAGATAGGGGTCTCTGAAGAAGCCTCTGGTGACACACAGCGGTCATAACTCCCTTAAGGCCTGTTTTGGTTATTCTCATCTTAGAATCCTCAAGGGCTCCCTACTGCCTACCCATGGGTCCTGAAGGAGGCTGGTGTTCAATCCTGGGCTAGTGTGTGTGTTTGTGTGTGGGGGTATCTTACGGTCTGACCAGGAATACAATCAGGAGTGTGCCTGAGCTCTAATGGGCTCCATGTATTCCCCACACCTAAGGGAACAGGCAGAAAAAGCCTCTTTCCAGGGCTTCAGAACAAGGCTGGGTCGGGGCTGGACTTGCTGATAGCTTCAAGTGCCCTGCCATGTTGGGCTCATGTGAACAAGCGTAGGGGCACTGTACGGGGGATCAGAACATGGAAAGCCTCTGGAAATTGAAGTTCATGTTCACTGAGACTCAACCATGAACAGGGACAGCACTGGATGCCCACATTAGAACTTGCAGGGACCTTCACCTGGGCCTGGGCCTCTTCCCCCCGCCCCCCGACCCCGACCCCACCCCCGGCCATTCCCACTGGCTCCCTGTCTTGTGTTCCACCTTCCTGAGGACATCTCTTTACGTTGGATGTGCTTTTTTTCTGCTCTCCAGCAACCACTGTCTCTGCTATCCCAGCTCTTCTCTCTGCTGCTTCTTTCCCTTCTCTCCATCCCTGCCCCTCCCTTCCTGGCTCTGTTCCCTGCCCCCACCTCTGCGCGCTCCCCGCCCTTTTGCCTGTTTTTCTCTCCTGGTCTGTGCTCTAGCTGGCTGATTCTCTCGCTTGCTCCGGTGCATCCGGAGCATCTTTGCAGCTGCGTCCTCTCGGATCCTTGTTACGCCGGCCCGCGCCCGTAGGTGCGCGGTCCCTGCGTCCGTGCATCGCTCGCACCCCATCCGCCAGCCTCCCGGAGCCCGCCTCCCCCCGCCGGTACCGCATTGCCGTACTGCAGGGGCGCAGTGCATTGCGCCGGCACCGTCAATAGGTGGACCCCCTCCTGGAGAGATAAAACCGCCGTCGCTGCCGTCGCCAGTCCCTCTGACTGAGACTTCGGCTCTGGGTAAGGACGCACATCCCTGTCTGCGACCCTAGCTTAGGTTTCCACCGAGGGTTCGCCTCCCTGGAAACCCAACCCGAGGTAGAGGGGGACACGCGGCACCTAGCTGAGCTACACCCCTGGGTTGGGGTCTCTCGGTCACACACTGGGCATGGTGGGTCCCGTGGCAGTCGGGCGGTGTGTCCCCTAAGTGATTGTTTACTTGGTGACAGTGGCAGGGGGCCTTCTCCTGAAACCTGCGATCACGCTGTCACCGTGACCTTGGGGCTCTCCCAGGCGCTACCGGGCTGGACAGGCTGGTCGGTGCAGGTGCTGGTGTGGTTCGGGGCTCTGGGGGTGTCAGTGATTTGTCAGAGAAGGGCAGGGGAGGTGGTGAAACCTGAGGACCCCTACTCCGCCCTACGTGGCTTCCACCCTAGGATGCCCGCCCCCCCCCCCCCCCCCCCCCCCGCGGGCCCCAGCTTCTCCGTTGACCTCTGCCATGCGCAGATACTGAGACCCAGGGCCTGGACCAGATGGTAAGAGCGAGGGTGAGGGCATCTCTGAGGGCACTTTCTGAGGCTGGGTCAGGGTGAGATTTTTATTCCTCTGACTAGAACAGGACACTTACCTCTCAGCCCTGATGGCTGTCCCCCTGCTTGAGTATGGGGAGGGCCTGAGCTATTCTGGGCCCTTGCCTGGGCACCATCCAGCTGTCTCCCCTGCCAGCCTGTGGGCAGAGAGAGGAAGATGGCGCCCTCGCTGAGGAGGGGCTGAGGAGTGCTGGCCTTTCTTCATGGTGGCAGCAGATGGGGGTAGGGCAGTGTCCCTTCCTGGGCTGTGTGTGTGTGTGTGTGGGGGGGGTGGCGGCATGGAGGACAGGGAGGACAAGGCACTGGAGAGCTGGGCACAGTGACTCATCACAGGGCTCCTGACTGCTCCAGAGGATCTCTCAGCCTGCTGCTCTGTGATGTCCCCACAGGATTAACCCTTCCTTAAGGAACTTTCCTCCAAATCAGCTCTCCAAACATTTACACTCTAACGAACCATTTGGGCTAAGGTAGAGGAACAGGTGGCTTATGAGTGCAACCTGACTGGACTGGGCTAGGACCAGGGGGCAATCATTCTTCCTCATCCAACCTCAGGTGACTGGGTAGGGGCAAGCTCTGAAACAATGGAAGAATGGTGTGGGTGTCTCTGCTGGGTCTCCTAATCATCTGTCTCCCTTGTCACTGGCCCCACAGAGTTCCTGCCCAGCATACACTCAACCCCGAGCCAGAGCCCCCACAGTGCCAACCCCTCCCTCAACCAGGCAGAATGGGCAAGGAGAAGACACACATCAACATTGTGGTCATTGGCCATGTGGACTCAGGCAAGTCCACCACGACAGGCCATCTCATCTATAAATGCGGGGGCATCGACAAGCGGACCATCGAGAAGTTTGAGAAGGAGGCGGCAGAGGTGAGCACCATGGGCCTGGTGCTTGCTCGGTTTTCTTCCCTCAGTGCATAGGATGTGGGTGTCTGGGGATGGAGGTGAAGAGGGCAGCCTCCCTCGAGATTTGCTTCATACTGAGGAAGGGAGAATTTGTGTCCTGCCCAGGTCCACCAGAGGGCTCTCAGCCTCAGTGGGCCAGAGTGCCCTCAAGTCTTATCCTTTTGCTCCCCAGGGCTGAAGCTGTGCTGGATGTGGTGCTGCCCTCACTTGTCTTGCAACAGCCAGGGCTCAAGGATACTATTAATAGCTGATGGGCAGCAGTCTTGCCAGCTCCACTTTCTCCAGATACGCTGGGGAAGGTTGCTGGTTCAGGATGGTGCCTGGAAGTGGGGGTGGGGGGATAGGGGGTGGTCTTGGCAGTCTGTTCCTGGCTGAGACCTACAAATGGGCAGTGGTTGTAACTGAATTCTCTTCTCTGCCCTCAGAAGAGCTGGCTCTCAGATAAGGCCAGGCCTGAGGGCAGCAACTCTCTGTGCTGAACCTCCTGCTCCAGTGTGTATATGGGTTTTGAGCCACAACTCTGTGTGTATGGGCCTGAAGCTTTTACCCTTTAGGGAGCGTTCTGAGGGGAGGTGGTAGGAGGAGCTGAGGGACTGAAGGTCACCTGGGTCAGGTCCTAGCTGGGTTTTGTCTGGTTCTGTCTGGACAGCTCCTTTCAGGCTGGGCAGCATCCCTGGAGTGCAGAAGGCTGTCCTGTGAGATTCTGGTAGGGAGCTGTGTTCAGCTGAGCAATGACCACAGTTGTGGTCCAGGCTGTAGGAATCTCACCAGGAGTCTCACTCTGGCACAAGTTGGCAGAAAGCAGCCAGCCTGCTCTTAGTGGGGGTGTTCTTCTCCTGTTTTGGTGGAAGGGGGGGAAGGTGATGCCTCAGCTATTTGGAAGTATGCATCAGCTACAGAAAGAGCTGGAAGGCAAGACTTTTCTCAAAACCTTGACCAATTTATTTATTTTTAAAGTTTTCCTTTTTTTGAAATAGTAACTCAGTTTTTAAAAAAATTTAATAGTCCCAAGTCCAATGAGATAATTGACCTATAACTGACTAGGGTGTGGAATCTTAGCCTCAGGTAGTGAGGAACCCTTTGCCAGAGACAGGATTTTAATGAGGTCTGGCAACTTCCAGACACTCATGCCCCCTGCTGGGGGACTTGTGTGTCCACAACCATTTAGGAGGGGAATGGGGCTGGCTGATCTAGGTGGCTTCATTTTGTGGCAGAGCAGGGTTTGGGTGTCAGCACCAGAGAAATGGTACAGAGGTCCCTGATTCAAGGTGCTTTAGCCCAGCCCTAAATGGCTGTTTAGGGTTGTTTCCCAAGGCTGTTTCCATGGCCCAGGACAGGCCCGGCACATGGATGTGACTCCTGAGTCCTGAGTCCTATCCTGAGTTGTGCCCCTACCTTTTCAGATGGGAAAGGGCTCCTTTAAATATGCCTGGGTGCTGGACAAGCTGAAGGCAGAGCGGGAGCGTGGCATCACCATTGACATCTCCCTCTGGAAGTTTGAGACCACCAAGTACTACATTACCATCATTGATGCCCCAGGCCACCGGGACTTCATCAAGAACATGATCACCGGCACATCCCAGGTGTGCAGGGAGGGCACCTGGCCCAAGAGCTCTCCTGCAGTGTCAGTGTCTCTTGTACTTCCTGCCAGGACAGAGCCCCACCCAGGTCACCTCCATCCTGCTTGGTACAGAGTCCCTCAAGAACTGAGTCAGGGCTTACATCTCAGCTAGATGGGGTGCCTGCAGGGTTACCCCACCACTGTTAGGACCAGCAGACAGACAGAGGGGGAAATTGTGGACATGTCCTTTACAGACAGATTCTTGTAGAAGAGGCCACACTAGGAACAATGAGACGTGGGTAGAAAATCAGTCAGACCAAACAATCACAGAGCAGAACCAAAGGCCAAATGACTCACCCAAGGGCACATAGCCTGTTGGTGGTGGAGCTGATGGCCAGCTCTGGGCCTCCTTGACTCAGAGCCTGGTGGAGAAGTCCCCTGCTACCTTTTAGGCAGAGATCCTGAGTCTCTCCCCAGGATAATTGCCCAGGCCCCATTTTGTGGGTGGTAGGGCTACGTAAAAGGCTGGGCCAGGGGCTTACTGTGTCTGACCTGTTGGGATAGGCGGACTGTGCGGTGCTGATCGTGGCAGCAGGTGTGGGCGAGTTTGAGGCAGGCATCTCCAAGAATGGGCAAACCCGGGAACACGCACTCCTGGCCTACACTCTGGGCGTGAAGCAGCTCATTGTGGGTGTCAACAAGATGGACTCTACAGAACCAGCCTACAGTGAGAAGCGCTATGATGAGATTGTCAAGGAGGTCAGCGCCTACATCAAGAAGATTGGCTACAACCCAGCCACAGTGCCCTTCGTGCCCATCTCAGGCTGGCATGGCGACAACATGCTGGAGCCTTCACCCAATGTGAGTGAAGATAGGCCTGGTGGGGGCAGTGCTGACCTCCCCAAGAGCCCAGGGCTCCAGGACCCTAAGTCAGGGTGGGCCAAGCTTCCTTTGGTCTAGCTGAATTTCTGTGAGCACTGTAGTGATAAATATCAGCCTTCTGGGGATACCTCCTAGTAAGGGATCTACACTCGGGCTCCTCTAGCTCAGCCTCCCCATGAGGTGAAAAGAGGAAGATGAGGCTCCTTCTCTGGCTACTGCCTGTTGGGCCCTGGATCTCACTATGGGGGAAGATCAGTTTTTATTTCTCCCAAGCCACTGTCCTGGCTTTGGATACTGTGTATAACCGACAAAAGCCCTCCTCAGTTGCCTCCCCTGAGGTCTGAAGCATGTCCCTGGGCTGGCCTGGAGAGTGGAGGAATGTCTCTTGGCTGGTCATCTGGGAAGCTTGAAGTTTCTGCAGCTCTGGGCCTCTGAGTTGGGGGTGAAGAGGAGGACATTTTTCAGAGAGAGCTTGGGACCTAGATCTTGGTCTATCCAGAGGAGACCCCTGTCCTAGAAAGGTGGGCACTCAGCTTTAGTCAGCTTTGCAGCTGCCCACAATGAGTGAAACGGCATGAGGATAGGCTCTCTGGAGACAGCTGGGGGAGCAGTGCCTGGTGGTATGGGGACAGGGTTGGGCAGGCAGGGGATACTCCATCTTGCTCTTGCTGATGTATGATTATCAGGACCTTAGAATCCCCTGGAGACCTTTGATCAGCAGGTCCTCCCCTGCCCCCTCAGCTCCCTATTGCTCTATTGTGCTCTGGGGCTCTGCTGACCTGAGGTGCCTAAGACTTTGACCTAAAGACAAAGGCAGGGGAACACACAGCCCCTTGGGTGGATTTACTTCTTGTCTGTGACAGGTAGACCATGAGGAGTTCTGTGTCAGGAGGTCTTAAAGTCATCCTCCAGAGAGGCCCTTTTGGTGGTAGTGGTGGTAGACCCTGATCTTGGAGACAGCAGAGCCTCTGGGGCTGGGCAGAGGCTGGACTTTATCCTTGACATGGCCATTGGCCAGATGTGAGCCCCTGCTCCCCTGGTTCTTACCCTGTCTAGGGCTGTGATTGACCAGGTCCCTGAGGGATTAGGGCATCAGGCCAGGTTGAGGGGCCTCATTTGTAAGTGTTGGTGACATGACAGCACAGTCTGGGGAGGTGTTTCTGTTTGTTGCTCCTTCCCTCTTTTCTAAGTTGTGTTTGTTCAGGGTCCCTGTGAGGGTGGGAAGGTGATAAGGGGATGAAGAGCAAGATATTCAGCTTGGACAATGAATCTCCCTCCACAGGCTACCCCTTAGGCAGGTGCCACCCCCAGAATCTTGGAGATCTGAGGCTGAGGGTGTGGTCAGATGGGTTGCCCTATAATTGGTACCTTTTTTCTCCTGCCCAGATGCCATGGTTCAAGGGCTGGAAAGTAGAGCGCAAGGAAGGAAATGCAAGTGGCGTGTCCCTGCTAGAAGCCCTGGACACAATCCTGCCCCCAACCCGCCCCACTGACAAGCCCCTCCGCCTTCCACTGCAGGATGTGTACAAGATTGGTGGTGAGTGAGGTCTCAGTACTGGAGCTCATTGTTCCCTGCAGGCTCTGTCTCCAGCCTTGACCAGGACATCAACAAGGAACCCTCAGGCTGGTTGTCTCTACCTCTCTCAGTCACCCCTCCCACCCACATCCCCCCATCCATCAGTTCACCCAGCATTCAGTGGGATTCCTTTCCCACTCCCCACTTCCCCAAGCGCTCAGCCAGGAGCTAGAGACATTAGATGGGCGTACTGAACCGACACTTCACCTGCAGGTGAGGTGTGCCTGTCTCATGGGAGCAGTCCTAGTCCAGGAGTGAGAAATGCAAGTCATTAGTCAATAGACACCAAAGCCAAATATGAGACAAGCAAAGGGGGAAGAATGAGAATATCATGCTGATGCTTACTCCAAACAGAGGACAACTGCTGCCCTTTCTCCGTCACCCCATAATGCCACCACCTCCAAGCTTCCAGGAGATGGTGGAGGGCTGTGCTCTCTCTCCCAGCCACTTGCTCTTCAAGGTATCCCTGTGGTAGTCACACTGTCAGTGTGGGCAGGCCTGTCAGAAGTGCTGGGGCTAGATGCCTCTTCAGTGGTAGAACCACAGTGCTACAGCAGGACCTGGGGAGTCCTGTGTGAGCAAGAGCAATCCCAGTGAGTTGGCCCTTGCCTGGCTGAGATCCTCAGAGACAGGAGGAATGCTTGTGGTGCTCCCCCCTCCCCCCCAGGGAGACAACCCCATCTTCCTTTCACTGCCCTGTCCCTTATCCTTCAATCCTGGGAACTCTGATTTAGTCTCTTTAGGGGAGACTCTCCTGCTATCACCTCACTCTCTGCTTGTCTGGGGACCCCTTGTCTCCTTTTTCCCTCCATGAGTCTATTTTCCTTGACCCCCTTCAGAGAGAAGCAAGTCCTGAGCTCTGTCTACTTCCAGGCTCTCTGCTTTTTGCTTTGCCCTGCCCTTCTCTGGCCTGCCCTCTCACAGTACCCTCTCTTGGCCTAGGCATTGGGACTGTGCCTGTGGGCCGAGTGGAGACTGGTATCCTTCGGCCTGGTATGGTGGTGACCTTTGCGCCAGTAAACATCACCACAGAGGTGAAGTCTGTGGAAATGCACCATGAGGCACTCAGCGAGGCCCTCCCTGGTGATAATGTCGGCTTCAATGTGAAAAATGTGTCCGTCAAGGATATTCGCCGGGGCAATGTTTGTGGGGACAGCAAATCTGATCCACCTCAGGAGGCTGCCCAGTTCACCTCCCAGGTTGGTGGCTGTACTAGTGTATGTGGACATTCCTTCTCAGAACAGGAGGAGAGATGGGCTGAGGTATCAAACAGTGGCTTCTGGCCCGTCCCCTGGCACTGGAGGGGAAGCCTTCCATTTCACCTAATGCCACTCAGTGTTCAAAGGCTAAATGGGTGCTCAGAGTCACAGCAGGTAAGCAGAGCCTCAAGGCAGTCCTGCTCCGGGATATCTGCCCTTTAAAAATGCTTTTATTAACTTACTGCCTGGGGTACCACTGTAGCACTTTATTTTCTTAACTCAAAAACAAAACAAAACAATCTACTTATTTTAGTGTGTGTGTGTGTGTGTGTGTGTGTGTGTGTGTGTGTGTGTGTACATGTGTGGAGGTCAGAGCGCAACTTGGAATCAGTTCTCTACTCCATCATGTGGCTTGCAGGGATTGAACTCAGGTCTTCAAGACCTGTCAGCAAGCACTTTGGTCCTAGAGTGATTTTGCTGACCTCCTCTCTACGTTCTCATTGCACACTCTCAATTTTAGAACAGTTTTATTGACATGTAATAGAAGTACTATAATTATGGTTCAATTTTGTCCTAGCTTCCTTGGTTCTGGTCAAGGTTAATCTGTGCAGTCCTGGTCCTTTCAAACAGTGCAGCTATCTGTTGATTGCCTCATGGTTTGCACATGCTTAGCAAGATGTTGGGGTATGAGCCCAGAAGTGGGGTCCCTGTGACCTGAGCATTCCTTGCACAAAATCATGGGGATTGGGAGGTGACCCTGTGACTGGAGCTACCCCTTCTAACACTGGCCCTGTCCCAGGAGACCAGACTCATGGCTGTCTTCAACTCTGCTCTCAGGTCATCATCCTGAACCACCCTGGGCAAATCAGCGCTGGCTACTCGCCAGTCATCGACTGTCACACAGCCCACATTGCCTGCAAGTTTGCTGAGCTGAAGGAGAAGATTGACCGGCGTTCTGGCAAGAAGCTGGAGGACAATCCCAAGTCTCTGAAGTCTGGTGATGCCGCCATTGTTGAGATGGTCCCCGGAAAACCCATGTGTGTGGAGAGCTTCTCACAGTACCCACCCCTCGGTGAGCTGGGTGATCTAAGGTGTAACCCAAGATGGTGGTTGATCCAAGCTGGGGTCAATACATTGCTGGCGGGCAGGGTCAGGGGTTTCTTTACTATGGCAAACTACTGAGCAAAGTGCAGCGTTTAGTAGGAGGTCTCATTACACACACAGACACAGACACACACATACACAGACAGACAGACACACACACACGCGCGCGCGCGCACACACACACACACACACACACACACACACACACACGCACACACGCACACACGCACACTACCGCCCCTCCCTGCTTGACAGACAGATCTGGGATAGTGTTTCTTTTACGAGGAAGAACCCCTAAGGGATTTCCCTGGCACCAACAGCAAGTCGAGTGATTTCCCCCCTTACACCCCTTAAGCAGCGTTAAGCTGTTCTGCGGATGCCCAATGCACCTGCGCATTGCATCCTGGGCGCCCCCACAGTTTACGCATCTCTCCCGACAGGCCGCTTCGCGGTGCGCGACATGCGGCAGACTGTGGCCGTGGGCGTCATCAAGAACGTGGAAAAGAAGAGCGGCGGCGCCGGCAAGGTCACCAAGTCCGCACAGAAGGCGCAGAAAGCCGGCAAGTGAAGCGCGGGCGCCCGCGGCGTGGCCCTCCCCGACGGCGCCGCGCCGCGCCCCCAGCC
>CABHPP010115062.1:0-30690 GCA_902168425.1 Peromyscus attwateri | reverse complement strand
TATATATATAGTGTTTATATGACCTAAAAGAGAGGACTTTTATTTAGCTGCATTTGGAGCAACTTTCATTAAAAAGTCCATGGCAGGGATCTGTCAGGATTTCTGTGCAGCTGGGATCCACAGCAGCTTGTTCTCCTATCCAACTAGTGTCCTGTGACCAGTGGAATAGCATAAGCAATTCTTTTGAACACTGTTGACTTCATGCTCTCAAAGGATTCATGGACTCAACTCAGGCCCTTTGTGGCACTTTAATTACATAGAGAAGTGAATGTATTTCATTTTTCCATTGACAACCACAGCAAATTCATCTGCCTTTTATTCAATAATAGAAATAAACACAGACCAATTTCCTGAATTGAATATTTTATTTCTTTCCTTCATTCCATATAGCAATAATATATCCTACCCACCTATCTACCTTCATTATCATCTATCCATCATCCATTTCTACTCATCCATTACCTAAATATCTATATGTTCATTATCTATTATCTATCTATCTATCTATCTATCTATCTATCTATCTATCTATCTATCCATCCATCCATCCATCCATCCATCCATCCATCTATCTATCTATCTATCTATCTATCTATCTATCTATCTATCTATCCATCTATCTATCGTGTATCACCCATTTTCCATCCATCCATCTATCCATCCATCCTCTATCTCTTCCCTTTCTACATCTATCTATTAACTATCTACTTATCCATTGTTTTTCTATCTACTTATTATCCATCTATAATAGTCTATCTATCTATCTATCTATCTATCTATCTATCTATCTATCTATCTATCACCTACCATCTATCTATCTATGATATGTACTTCTATCATTATCATCATCTATTTAATATGGAGAGGGAGAATCTCATGTTCTTACAGTTGCTGTATTTATTTGGAAGAAAATGATTAATTCTATCCTTTTAAAATTAAGTACTTTTGAACCATTTACAAAGATCTCTGGAATGGAGGTGGCAGAATGAGAAGCACAGTTTTATTGTTAGAGGCCCTTTTGAGTTTTGTTTACTAGCTTCTAACAAACTGACTCCTCACAGCAAACATATTTCTGATTGTCCTTGAAGTACACTTGGTCTTGCAAACTTGGAGTCATTTTGAAGTGTTGACTAAGGCACCTCTAAGACATCTGGCAATAATGAAGATGGAGCCTTGAATGCTTTGGAATTTTATGAATGAGTTATAGCACAGTCACAGATGAATCATTAAAGCAAATCTCTATAGAAGGAGGACGCCCATATTTCTTGATTGCTTGGAAGTTTCACATCCTGGTAGCTGTCAAGAAAGAAGCCCAGATCTCCTTTTAGTCTCAATACCTTTAGGATCAAATGGATTGAACATTAAATAAAGTTGAGTTGTACCCAAGAAAGGGCTCACTTTCCCGAGACATACATCAGTGTTTCTTAGAAGAGGTGGGTACGTGCATGAAGTATCTGTATCACCCACGGCAGCAGGTCAGTGGAAAAGCAGTCTATTGCCTTTGGGTGCCCTGGGTGATGGAAGAACATTGCAGTTCCTTTCCACAAGAGCAGATCTTCTTGGTCTCCTCAGTCTTCTTAGATAAAGCGAATTAATCTTCTTTTATGTGCCCACAATATAGTACACATCATTACCCCATGTCTCTCAACTGTACTATAAATATGCCTATATATGTTTGTTTATTGTTTATCCTACCAGATGACCAGGTCTACCATAAATAGTATTTCCATTTGCAGCATATAGCTGAGGACCTGCCACACTTAGGTTTCTACCAAATGGTTCAGTAAATGAAGAACTGTAGGAGAATTAATGTAAAATAAGGCTTCCAGGGAAACTTTTGAACAATAATATTCATAATTTAGTAAATCTGGACTGCTGAACACTCAAGAAAGGTGAAGGGATTCTTGACTTCTGGTGGGAAGAAAAACTGTGAAAACACGTTTTTTTTCTTTAGTCTAAAATGCATGGCATTACAACTGGAGAGATCCTTTTTTTAGTCCAATAAGAAAAAACAAAATGAAAATGTTTCATGTGCTTTCATGACAAGACTATCCATATATAATCAAAGTTATCCATCCTTCTGAGGCATGCATTTACTCACATCTGCATATACATGCATATATGTACACACATATGTATGTTATAAATTATTCTGTAAATGTTGATAATCAGAGAGATTAAATGATGTCACATAGTTAACAAGTGGCTGAGAGAAGAGTAGAACTCAGCTGGGCGGTGGTGGCGCATACCTTTAATCCCAGCACTCGGGAGGCAGAGGCAGGTGGATCTCTGTGAGTTCGAGGCCAGCCTGGGCTACCAAGTGAGTTCCAGGAAAGGCGCAAAGCTACACAGAGAAACCCTGTCTCGAAAAACCAAAAAAAAAAAAAAAAAAAAGAGTAGAACTCTTCAAAGTCACAGTGCTTTTTACTCAGTTACTCTTAATGTAAATAGACAACATTAACAAATTCTTCTGCATGTTACCACTTCCCTTCATCTTTAATATGTCTCTAGGAAGTCCTTTCCCTGGGGAGATCTGAGCAGATATATATTCATCACAACCAGGACAATAACAACAGGCCAAAGAAATGATTCTACCTAGCTTTGGTAAATGATTTTATTGGATTTTATTGAATTTTATTTTATTGAAAATCCAATGATTTCATTGGAATTACTTACAATGTCATAGATGAGGGGTTGTTCACAAAATTATAGGACACTTAGTCAGTTGGGTCATACCAAAAATCTCACCCAAGTATGGGTGAAGACTCATAAAATTGATATCTCTGTGAAACCCAGCTTTCAGGCAGTTCCACCAAAGAGTCTCTTCTTCAGTGATTTTTTTGACTGCTTATATAACTTGAGGGAGGGCACCACTAGAGTCTTTTAGTTTTCACATGCTTTCTGGGTTTTGTGAATCTCCCTCCGTCCCCAGGAGGGAAAGTTAAAATCCAGATGATATGCTATACAGAACAGGTCTATACTTGAGTGCACAAAGTGAAGTCTTCTAGCTTCTGCCTGTGTCTTACCCTTTAGAACATCTTGAGACCATGCAGAATGAGTCCCCTGGTTCTGAAATTGTGTGTACAGTCACAGAACTGATAAGGAAGACAATGCCATTCTGGTAGTGGTGAAATCACAGTCAATAACCTGATCCAAAATGATTACTATGGAATGAAAACTCCCAAGGGCCCTGGTTTCTGATGCCATGCATACAAACGAAACCTCTCCTGTCTGAATTTTAAGAACATGATAGATGCATAGTGTATCAGTTTCTTTCTGTTGATATGATACAATCCCTGACAAAAGAAACCTAAAGAAGGGGTTTATTGTGGTTAAAAGTTCCAGGGTACAGTCAACCATAGTGGGGAAGTAATCAAGGAAGGAGCAAAAGGCCACATTGCTTCCACAGTCAGGAAGCAGAGGGAGATGAATGCTGCTGCTCAGCTCTTTTTCTCCATCTCACTCCATCCAGGACCCCAGCCTATGGAATGATGCTACCCACAATTAAGTTGGGTCTTTCCACTGTAACCTAATCAAGATGAGCCCTTGAAGGCAAGCTCAGAATATAACAGTTTTAGATAATCTGTCACAGGTGTGCCTGGAGCCTTGTCTTCCATGTGATTCTAGATCCTGTCAAGTTGAAAAATCAATATTAACCATCACAAGCAGGTCCCTTGACATATTGCTTAAGGTGTATAGAGAAATTGAAAGAGGGAGCAGAGGAAAAAGAAACAAGCATCTTTTAAGTTGTAAACATGATGAAGTAGGGCTGGGGAGGGGATGGTAGTGATAATGTTGATAAAGACGATGACAGGAAAAGGCCACACATTCACGCAGTATGTTTTTGTCTGAAACTTTCAGCTCAATTCCATCTAGCATCTTCCTTCTGGCAGTTAGGATGTATATACAGGATTACACTTTGGTTTCTGCCATGTACAAGGCTGGCTCCATGTGACTGTAGGTTAGATTCACAAGGCTGAGAATGTGACCATGGTATCTGCCATCATTTATTCCCCGAGGGAAAGCAAGTCTGGCTGTCTTCTGCTAGAAAGCATTTTCTTCACTGAATGAGTTCATTTTAGCTGTCAGCTGTGGGGTATCTAAGCATCACTGTTTGTATGCAACATTGCCAATAGAATGCCCACCCACCTCCGCTGGGGATAAGAATCCTCAGTGGGGGGGAAAGGCAGCTTCCAAGTGAGTGAAGCAGCTGTTGTTTTACACAGAAATGTCAAACGCACAAGCAGATTTCTCATCACCAATTGGTGGTGTCATGGCCAGTGAAATACTTTGTGATTTTATGGGATTTGAGGAGCAGCAACTGGTGTTATGTGGCTTAAGTTATAAATATTATAAACTTTACCTGGAAAGTGAACCATTCATTGACTAGGATTTTATTGCTTATTGCTGATTTGAAATGGAAGGTGTGGAAGGCAGAGCTACTTTGGCACATTTTGTTGAAAATCTGAAATGACAGTGTTATCTTTTAGTTTCTTTTTGTTAGTAGTTAAGTGGATATAATTATGTTAGGTATCTGAATATAAAGAGTTATTCCATTTTAGTTGGGCCTGGAGTCATTTCTGTAATCCCAACTACTCTAGAAGCTGGGGTAGGAGGGTCACTAGTTCAAGGCCTCTCTGAGCTAAGAGTTAGTTCAAGACGATTGGGGGAAACTTACTGAGATTCTATTGAAGATAAAAAACAAAACAAAACCATCTGGGGATGTAGGTTAGGGATAAGCACTGGGTTAGTATGTACAAGGTCATAGGTTCAATTCCCTAGTACTACAAAAATAGGGGAAAAGTATGCTATTTTAAAATTGATATATTTTCTTGGACATAAAATATTGCCATTTCCCCAAATAACTACAAAGCTCTCAAGCATCTATAAGATTTTTCCAAATGCAAAGAAACAGAAGCTTTATGCTATGTTTTTATGTTGGCCTTCCATTTACTTGTGTATCACCCTAAACATCCATAACTTATCTATGAAGCTATGTAACCATCTGTCATCTAACTCATCTAACAATAACCAATTAGGGGGTTCTGTAAGAGGTGCCCTGTGTTTGACATCATAGAAAACTGAAAGGAACACATTTTTTATTCTCTATTTTCTAGAAGTTTCCATCTTTGGACTTCTCATTTACAGTGTGAATATGAGTGAGCT
The DNA here is from genome assembly GCA_902168425.1 of Peromyscus attwateri. Lineage (NCBI taxonomy): Eukaryota > Metazoa > Chordata > Mammalia > Rodentia > Cricetidae > Peromyscus > Peromyscus attwateri. Next base: position 25,524 of record CABHPP010115062.1, on the reverse strand, counting down.
AACACATCTTTGTAGTGATTTTCAAAACAGAAAGTAAACCAATGCAGCTTCTCTTCTAGTCTACAAAGATGACACATTAAGCTACACCATAAATATGAGGCCAACCCCTAAATCTCCTTTAAGACAAAGCCCTGGTTAGGCACAACGTCAATGAAATGCATTGAGTTGACTCTAAAATGTTGTCTACTGGCTCATGTGTTAAAGTTGGCTCTCAGCTGGTGGAACTCTTTTGGGAGGTGTTGAAAACTTGAAGAGGAAAGGCCTACTTGGGGGAAACAGATCGTGGTGGACATATTCTTGGAGATGGATCTTGCTAGCAAAGAGTCCAGCCCTGACTTCTTCTTGTGCACAGCTAAGCAAACTGTTTTTCTCCATCTGTTCCTGCCCTGATATTCTGTCTCACTGTGAACCCAGAAGCCATGGAGGCAAAGCACCATGGACTGAAGTTAACTGAGGTTTGCTGTAATGGAGATCATGAGAAAACAGATGATGCCAGCGGTTGTCTAACACATGGCATGCCTGTGCTCTCCACTGTTAAGCATTTCTGCTATTTGCTTTGGTCTGCCTGGTTGTGTGATGGAGAAAGTAACTAGGTCACTTAGGAGTTAACATACGTCATCATTGTAAGTCATTGAAAACTAGTATTCTAACTCTGGAGTTGAGTCATTTTAAACTGGCATCATCTTTTCCAGTACTACAGTCTCTAGTTTAAGAACTGGTCAAGGAGATTATTGGCCTAACTCGGACAGGAACCAACTAGTGTAACTCCAGACCAGAGCTCTGTCAATTCAACCTCTTTATATGAGAAGTTTCATTGTCAATGCCTAGTAATAATAAGACATATCTTAGCATAAGTTGGGGGAGCAGCCTAGGTTTTAAACTCAACCTCCTACATCCCCTTCAGCATCTGATTCTTTCCATGCAATGTCGAGTGCCTTTTACCTTCCCATTCCTCCCATTTTAGGACTTTGAATCTACAGTTCTCTAATTGGTTGCATAATCAAGCGATAACCTATCCTTGTAACAAAAAGAGTCTCAGGTGATTATAAGGTTCAAATAAGGCAAACACCATGCTTTGGATAAGCCATTTATCTCCATACTTGTCTCTGCTTTCTTGATGTCGCTTTCTGCCCTGTGTACAAATATGACCTGAACATTTGGGAGGACAGATCAGTATGGAGCACCTTTGGTTTAGACTGCTACCAGATTATGGATTCATGAAGACAATTAAAAACAATAAAAGCAGGTTTACTTTTTATAATTTTCTTGTTTAACAAGAAATTTATTTTGGCAATTTATTTTGCAGAACTTTGTTACCTCACATTTAACTATGTAACAATAGTTTTTATGAATTTGCAGGTCACCTTGGAGGTTGGTAAGGCAACAGCAAAGTTTAGTGCCTGGGATGGTGAGTCTCAGGGTTGGACATGTATCAGAGGCTGCTTCTTTTATTTAGTCTGTAACAGGCCTTGAGCAGGCGTGACAAAAAATTCCGATGATACAACACACCAGACTGGTAAGAATGCTCGGGAAGTGCTTTCACGAAGTTTTGTACATTGTCAGAATCATTGGTGTCTTAGTCCCATAAGGCCAGGCTGTAGACTCGTAGGACACACAGGGGCAGAAGCTCAGGCCTGTCTACTTCATCTCTTCTCCCATTTACCCGAACTGCCAAGTTAAGCCCCTGCTGGGGCTCGCACCTGTGAACATCCCACTTTCTGTCTCTTCTACCAAGGACCATAGAACAATATTAGGAAGATGTTTTTCCCAAATTAATTACTAATAAAGATGCTACCAGATCAGCCCACCACATTGCTTCACAGAGCTCTGAATGTTCTTCCTCCTTAAAAAAAAAAAAAAAAAAGAGGATCTTGTAATAGCTCCTTTAATTTTATTTTCCCTGTATTCTTAATTATATTAAATACCCATATATTCCCTCCTTGAGTATTCATTTAGAGAGAAGGTTTTGTAATAGTCACATTTAATTTATCAGGGTGCAATAATTTGTATTTCCCAATCATCTAGCCAACTTTGGTTCATTATACTATTGTTTCACATGAGTAAGTTAGCAAAGTTTGGATTGATTGACTCTAATTAACTAAAACTGGTTCCAGGCTGTGCATCTATTGTCATGGTAGCTAGCCGCAAAGCCCTAAACTGCTAAGCAATGGTGATAGAAGGTAATATTGATTTGAAAAGTGTAGATAATATGTAACCTTGGGCTTATCACTGTTTGGAAGACAAACTACAAAAAGGAGGGAGATGGAAGGGAGATGTATTAGGATGTGTTTTTAGGCTGCTTGGGAGTATAAATTGGAGTTCTCAGTGGGCTCTCTTCAGAGATGCATTGAACTAAAAATGAATTCAAAGTTGAGCAGTAGGAAGGCTAAGGATTTCATGGTTTTTGAAACTGTGAAGAAAGGAAACATGCTTGCTGACAACCATTCTAAGACCCATCAGAAAAAAAATACAACAGGGATGCTTTGAGCTTGGTAAAGGTAACCCTTTCATCTAGAGAGCTATGAGTGTCAGCATTTGAAATCTACACTTTTCAGTGTTATTATTCTATAGTTAATAATAATCTTCAGCTGAGAATAAATGGCTCTCAGACCATATAACCAAGCCAAAACAAAATAAAATAAACAAAACAAACAAACAACAAGCCAGACTGCACTTGAGTCCTGTAAGCGTGAATGAATACCTGGCTTCTAGCTCTTGATGTTGAGGGACAAAAAACAAGTTAGAACAATTGCCAGGCAGAGTGTTTAAGGTGAGTATCACCATTGGAGTTTCAGTTTTCTAATGTAAAGCGGTGTGGGCTCTGAGGCTCTGGACTTAAAGTCTTGGTTACTTAATGTCCTCGTGTGTGCTAGCTGCAGCTTATCTTTCCAATTTAGACCCTTTTTGGTTTGTTTGTTTCTGTATTTGGATGGCGCCCAGTGCCTCCTGCATGCTAGGAAAGCTCCCACCACTGAGCTATATTCCTAACTGGTGTGTGTGTGTGTGTGTGTGTGTGTGTGTGTGTGTGTGTGTGTTTAAATTATTAGGTATTAAGAGCTCGTGGCCCCTGTTTCCGATGACACTCTTAGCCTAGCTGCCTTCTCTATCTGCTATTTCTCAAGCTCTCATGCCCGCAGTAGATCAGTCCATATTCTAGTAAGTGGACGAAGTGAAAATTTAGCTAATACAAAGTAGAAACTTGTTTGAGAAGTCCTTTGTTGGCTCTTCGAGCTGCCTCCCTCATTCATTCCGCTAGGAAGTTTTTTAGGCTTTGGGCAACTGGGGACAGGCAACAGTTTTTTTTCTGGGGGTGGTGGTGGTGGTTGGGGGCGGTACCTTATGTGGTCCAGGCTGGCTTCAAAGTCCGTCTGTAGTTGAGAATGACCTTGAGCTTTTGATCTTCTTCTTCTACTTCTAGGATTACAAGTAGGTGTCACCATGCGCAGCAAGGACCTTTAATGTCAGAGTTGTTTAGAGTTTTCTGAAGAAACTGACACAACCAGATGTGTGAGTAAACATACACATTTTTTTTCTATCTAAATATCTATATTACATTTAATCTGTAATCTATCTATCTATCTATCTATCTATCTATCTATCATCTACCTACTATATCATCAATGTATCTATCATCTATCTATCTAACTACCTATGTCATCTATCACCCATCTGTCTATTTATCTCTATATCTATCTATCTATCTATCTATCTATCTATCTATCTATCTATCTATCATCTACCTGTATCATCTTCACCTATATCTATTTATCTGCTCTATCACCTATCTAGCTACATATCTAACCTCTATGGAGAGATTTATGTTAAATTCTTGGCTCACATCATTGTGGCAGCTGATAAGCTCTTGATCTTTGACGTGGCCTGGCTGACTGAGGCCGTGGTAAGAACCATCCCCACCCCTCCACTCCAGTCTGGGGCCACTTTCTGGAGAATCCCCTCTTGTTCTGGATAAATCATCCATCCAGGCTTCTCACCCACATTGTGGAAGGCATTGGCTTTACTCAAAGTCCATTCATGTGGATGTAAATCACATTCCTAGCCACTCTTAGAAATGACCAGATAACGGTTTAACAAATATTTCGGCATCATGTCCCAGTCAAGCTGACTCGTGAAAGCATCTGTCACACAGCCTGAAGTCTACAGGTGCCTTTTTTACTGAAGAGTCGGAGGAAAGAAAGATGAGCAAGAGAGGAACGACTTTGTTTCCAAAAACAGACAGAGGAAAAGAATGCTCCCAATTTCTCACTGGTTTTGACATTTGAAAGTGACTAAGAGCTGTGCAGATGACAAACATCTGTCTTCTTGGATATCTTAGTGACAAAGTGCCTTCACCTCCCCTGTTAAGTGCAAGTAGGGTTCCTCATGCTGCTAAAGCATGGCCCCCAAAAGCCAGACACAGTGACAAAAGAGAAGCAGGCTCAGCTCTGCTCAAGCTCCTCTCTAGCTCCCTCTAATGGGTCATCCTGGGATTGCACACACATAGCCCAGAGGCTTTTTGCTTGTGCTTTCTTTCAGAATCCAATACAGCAGCAGTCCAGCAGATCTTTTGTTGTATTTGAGATTCCCTTGCATCCTCAGCAACAGTTACAACAAATTCACTTCTCCCAAAATAAAAAGAGAAATCAGGTATCATATCTTGATAAATTAGATATTTATTTTAACATTTTCAATAATTGGATAAAAAATATTCCTTAAGTCTCTAAATAGCTGAGGAGAATGCAGAAGAAAAAGACATAGTCTCTGCCTGTAAGAAGTATATGGTTTTTCTGGAAAGCAAATATAATGTGTAGTGAATTATAGAATAGAGCAAGATGTTAATTATTATTTTCATATGGAAGTTATAGGTGTTGTACATAAACATGAAATGAAATGGCTCTTCCTGTGTGTTGATAGATTTCAATGTATGCTGTACAATTGAGCTACTGGGATGGTTTGAACTGTGCTAAGAATTAGCCATATTTATTCAAACTATTTCACTCTTTTTCAATGTCTTGTTTTCTTAGTGCGATTTTTTTAATTTTAGTTTTTTAATTAGAAATCACCTTTATTAAAACTGTATAGGAGCATGTAAGGATTTTTAAAAATAAATAGATGAGCTTATTCTGAGCTATTGCTGGTAAATGAAATAGATTCTGGTGTTAGCTAGCTTTCTACTGCTACCACCTGAAATAATCAGATTGCAAAGGAGGAAGGTTGACTTGGCTTATATGTCAGAGGCTCTGTCTGGGACTGGCTGGCTCTCTTGCTCTGTGGCAAGGAAGCACTAATGGAAGAAATAACTTAGGGCTGAGCATGCCTGGTCACTTCAGAACAGACCTGGCACTCTCTGAAGACATGTCTAGTGATTTAAAGAACAGCCAGGCAGCTCACATGTTGAGATTTCTACCGCCTCCCAGCAATGCCTTCCTGAAAACAAAGCCACAGAAACAAGGTCCAGGGGTCAGGGGTCAGGGGATGAGGTCAGCAACAGCCCAAACTAATAGCCTTCTCTACTTAGCTTCTTTTCTGAAAAAGCTAACAGTTTTGTCTGATGGCTGTAGTTATTATTACGAGGTTAAACTTTAACAAGGTTTTCAACAACGAACAATCTCCTCTAGCTTTTTTCTCAAGAAGAAAAATGTACATTATTTAGAGGTCGTACCGAATGCATTCTACCTTGCTAATAATTTCTGGATGTGTAAAAGTATTTTCGCTTCTTCACCATAGTAAGTTGATCTTAGAATCCTTCATGGTTTCAATCTCTTCTTGGCCCAGGAAGAACCTGGTAGAAGAAAACAGCTTCTGAGAGATGTACTCAGTGCTCTGTTGAATAACGGCTACCGAGGGCCATAGGTCCTCATGGGTAGATGTTATAGGAAAAACACCACTGCCCTGCTAACATGCATGCACCAGGTTGACCTGGAAAAAACGCACCAACTGCAAACATACAGGAAAACTCTGATCACTGAGTGATGGGACTTGATGGAAGGGCTGACACAGGATGATATTTGAAGGAAGGTCAAGGAGCGGAGCTCAGGGCATGGCAAGCTTGTGTTTCCTTTCCAAAGGCCTGCAGTTCACGTACTAGGGTTAGCAAGGAAGTTTATGCACTAAATATGACGAACGGACAAGGTGGGACAGAGAGCCTAACTCCAACCCAGCTCCAAGCTCTGACCCTTTCAGTGGCAGACATATGATAAGGAGCATCTTCTAGGTATGAAAAGATGAAAAGACACCCCTGCCCCACTCTCATAGGTTAGTGGAATTAATCTTTTGAAAACGGCTCTATTACTGAATGATATCTACAGATGCAGTGCAATCTCTTAAAGAAAAAAAAAAGCCCAGAGGCATTCTTCACAGAACTAGAAGACAGGAAAAACAGATTGGAATTCATAAAGAAGCACAAAGGACCTCAAATAGATAAAACAATCTAAGCAGAAAGAACAATGTTAGAGGTATCACAGTCCAGGACCTCAAATTATGTCACAGAACTATAGTGACAAAATTAGCAAAGTACTATCACAAACCAGAAATGTAGCAAATGTAACAGAAAATAGAAACCAATAGTAATACACTTATTCTTTGGCAGAGGCACCAAAAGTGACATTAGAGAAAAGACAGACTTTAACAAAGCATTCTGGGAAAACTGGCTAGCCACATGCGTACTAAACAGATCAAAGCCGTTATTGTAAGATAGGAACACTGAAACAGCTAGAGAAAAGCATGGGAAAAGACTTCAGGCCATCTCTATAGGTAGACTTTCTGAGAAGAGTTCTAACAGAAGAGGAAAGGCTCCTAAGGATTGACAGATGAGACTACAGGACATTAAAACCTTCTGTGTAGCCAAAGAAACAATCAGCAGAGTGAAGAGAAAGCCCACAGAATGAGAGGAAAATCTTTGCTCACTGTCTCTCTGCATGAGAACATATCTAGACTCTATAAAGAACTACAAAAATGAAACACCAATGAACAAGATCGCACACTGATAAGTGAATGAACTAGTGAATTAAATGGAGTTCTCAAAAGAAGAAATACAGGGCTGGAGAGGTGGCTCAGTGGCTAAAGGCTCTTGCTGCTCTTTCTGAGGACCCAGATTTGTTTCTCACGACTCATGTTGGGTGGCTCACAACTGCTTGTAACTCCAGGGTAATCTGATGTCTCTGGCTTCTGCAGGCACATGCAGCTGTACACACACACACACACACACACACACACACACACACACACACACACCAGAAGATAAATATTTGAAGAATAAATGTTCAACATCCTTAGCGATCAAGGAAATGAGTGGATGTCCCATCTCACATTATCAAGTGAACACACAGTAATGAGGATGTGGGTGGCAAGCAACCCTTTGTCCAATGATGTGAGAATGTAAACAAGTGCAGACACTACAGAAATCAGGATAGAGGTTCCTCAAAAGAACTGAAAATAATATTATCACTTGATAGAGGTATAGCACTCCACAGCATATGACCTAAGGGACCTAAATCACTACAGAGGCCTTTGCAAGTCCATGTTTATTGCTGCACTCTTCACAATAGCCAAGGTGCATGGAGCTAACCCTGGATGCCCATCAACAAATGTATAAAAATATGGTCACTATACAATTTATGTTAGAGTCAGCCATAAAGAAAAGTGAATTAGGCCATTTGCAGTCATGTGGAGGAGCTAGTGATCATTTTGTTAAATGAAACAGTCCAGATTCGGAAAGAAAATATTGTGTTTCCTCTCATGAAGAATTTAAGTTTAAGTATACAGATCCTTTCCCTCATATGTGATATATATGATATATATGTGATATATATGATATATCACATACCTGAAAGCAGCAGTGGAGAAGAGAAGTGATAGGAGAGGGATAACATGAGCAAATTCCAGTGATCTAAGTGTATGAACTGTCATAAGGAAGTCCATGTGGTCCTCTATGCAAACTAAAATAAAAAAATAAGAAGAGAATTCTTAAAAAACACACACACACATCAAAATTTGTTTATCTGAAAGTCAAGAGGTTGAAACAAAGCAGGTAGGGTGAGCCCCACTCTCAAGGGATGCTGAGGAGGCCCTGGCCTCATGTCAGGCCTCAGACACAGCGATCTGGAAGTTGCAATTTAATGGTCTTCCCAGGTGATTCTTGAGCAGGGCAATGTACTTGTGCAATAGTTATAGAATGAGTGCACATAGGTTCTACATGAAACTGAAAGGTATTTTTCCATACAATACTTGAATTAGAGAAGAAAACTGTCTTCCCTAGGCAGCCCTAAATTTGAATTAAAAAAGACTTGTTTTGTATTGGCTTCTGCTCTCTAGTCTACACCCTGCCCCTTCACCTGTTAATGATGTGTTTATGATGTTATATGGGTGCAAGTTCTTCATTGTCTTTGGTATTTTCTTCCGATCTTAAGTGTCTCTCATGGGCCGTGAACCAGCATTAATCCTGTCCCCAGACATGTCCTCAGCACACAGTACATACAAAGAACACAAGCAGAAAGTAGTTCTCTGCTTTGGGCTTTTCTAATTTAGTAAATTAACTGTCACATCACTAAAAATAGGAAGTTTGAACTCAGGCTCCCCTCCCTTTTTTTTTTGATCTGAGGTTACTTTGCCTACCATAAATGAAGGCCACAGAAGCTAAATATGTGTCTACTTGAATGATGGCTTTATAGCAATAAAATGAGCCCACAGGGGCTAATGACTCTGTAATCAGCTTTTTCAACCACTTTTTATATTGGGCATAATTTTCTCTCTCTCTCTCTGAGAAATTCCACATCATTTATCACTAGACTAACATGAACGGAATGGGGAAAGGCATGAGCTGAAAGATTAGAGGCCACTGCCTGGATGCTGTGACTTCTTAGAGTGGATTTGCCTGGAGCAGACGATTCCATTTTAGAGACTGGTCCAGCTCTGGTTCAAGCTCTTTTTCCATTTAGGAGTCTTGTGATGGCATTGGTTGAAGAATTTATGTTTTAAGAGTGTTTAGTCTGTAGTTTAGAAATGAGAACTCCACAGTTCCTCAGATCAGTTCTCATCGTTCTAAGTTTCTTTTAATGGTCTATGATATCCAGTTGCCATTAAGAGAAAGCTATCAACCCCTTCCTGTTGAGATGTCTGAAACCTGGTTGGGTAAGCTAGACATTGGTGGTATGTGTACCTGTAATCCTAGCACTGGAGAAACTGAGGCAGAAAGATCTTGGCTTCAAAGTCATTTTGGGCTGCATAATGAGATTCTATCTCAGAAACACCAAACCAACCAACAAAACAAGAAAAGAAAATTGGTTTCAGGGTAAATCTGAGGTCAAGTAATGCTGCTATATTGTCTTCCAAGAAGGATGCACCAGTTTACATCCTCACCAACACTGGCTGTCTCTTCTCTTTTTGGTGAGAGTCATGGCAACTGGTATAATGTACCACTCATCATGTTTTAATTTGCATTTCTCTAATGATTAGGGATATTAAGCATCTTTTATACACACCAGTTGTCCATTCACCTGCTTTCTTAGATCTGTCTATGATTCTCTAATGGTAAGAATCAAATATCTATTCTTTGGTCATTTAAAAATGCATTTTCAATAGTTTTACATTGGTTTGATTGAGTTATCTAAATAGCTATTTTCTTTATTGCTTAGGAATTTGTATAGCAAAATTTATATACTCCCTACCATTTACCAGTCACTCTGCTAAACTTCTTGAAGCTCATTATCCACCAAGATTCAGCGTCCTTTAGATAAGGCTAACCCAAGCATCCCTTACATTGACCTCACATTGGGATAAAACTTTGCAATCTAGAGTTGAGTTTAAACCTCTTCTCAGGATGTGCCTGCTATTTTGGAGACTCCAAACAATAGCCCCCTTTTTAATGTGAGACCAGTTTTTGTTTTTTGTTTTTGTTTTTCATTTAATATAAGATGCAAGTAAGGAATCTTTCAAATCTTACCCCTTATACCAGATGCACATATAAACAGGAGGGAAGAGTTTTCATAAATAGTTGTTCAACCATTTGCTGTTTTCAGGATTTCTAGATCTGGTCTTTCGTCATTTACCTGGTTTCTTGCATTACAGACATAGGTGATTCTGAAGCACCTTTCCCTGACGGTTTTCTCAGTTCCCAGAAGTTTCTGTGTTATGCTACAGTTACAGCTAAAGATGAATCTTCAGTCCCTTTACCTGCCCTGAATCTTGTTTATGAGAGGGAATCCTTCCCGGTAAGGGTAGGAGTAATGTTACATTCAGGTTTCCTTCAGTTTAGGTTAGGACAAAATAACATGACTGGTGGCAGAGGAAACATTTCATGTATTTTTAAGTGAACTTTGACTTTGTTAGTACAAATTAAGTGGCAATACCGACACATATGAAAGCCCAGGTGTTTAAAAAGTCTTGGTGTTCTGTGAGTGAGAATTTAAGACTGGAGTGTGCTCTTCTCAGAGGTCCAGTTTGGGAGGGAGATGAGTATTCACCCACTTTCCAAGATGTGGAACCTAGGAATAGTCCCAGTTCTGGACAGAATACCACATGGGAGATATAGAAAAGAAACTCAAGAAATAAAATACCAGATAAATACAGAAAGTTGAGTTTATTTGATAAAATTACAATCTCTTCTTTCACCACCCCTTTTTGGTATGTGTATAATTCCCTGTAAAGTGGAAAGAGAACTCTCCAACTCATTCTACGAGACCAGAGAGACCAGAATTAGGATCCCACGTTCTGACAGAAACTGTTAGGAGAGTTGTTGGAGTCAACGTCTGAGCTCTGATGGCCCTCAACACCCCAGCTCTGCTGCCTGCCCTCAACACCCCAGCTCTGCTGCCTGCCCTCAACACCCCAGCTCTGCTGCCTGCCCTCAACAGCCCAATCAAAAAGACAAGCAACCATTTCAGGAATAAAACCGATTTATTCAACCTGGTCATACTCTGAAGAGGAGCAAAGATGGCCAGTGACCATTCAAGTTCATCTCCCAGAGAAGGTTTGGGTTCAAATTCAGAGCATATAATTAAGCAGTCTTGGTCAAAATGTGGTCAGGCACATCATCAGAATCTCAGCTCCAGTCTCTCCCAGAAGTTGGACTGAGAAGTTGTCAGAACTGTGGGAAATCACTTCATGGGAGACAAGTTCCCGCTCTAACTGGTACCAGGACTCAGTCTTTTCCTTCTTTACTATGAAGATGTACACAGAAGGTGACTATATTTAGTGAAGAAAGAGATCTAGAGAATCTGGAATGCCATTCAACACTGGTGGGGATGTCAGATGGGAAAACAAAATATGGAACATAATTCGGTGATGTTTTAAAAAGTCAAGTATATATAACCACTACATGAACAAGACAATTCACTTTTGTGTATTTACTTAAGAGAATGAAAATGTCTCAAAAACTGATCATGAACAGCCATGGTGGTCTTATTTATTATGCTAGAGGCAACCCAGACACTCATGAACCAATGCTAAGTGAACACAATTTGTGATGTACAATGGATTTCCTCAGGAAAGGTGAATTGAACTAGCAACATATGCTAAAATATGGCTGGAGTAAAAATATTCGACCAGAAGAACTAGTAAATGTTGGTGTTTGTTTTTGGCCTTTTGGGGGGAACCTGCCACCTAGCTCCTAAATAAATCACACATGGAGGCTTATTCTTACTTATAAATGTCTGGCCTTAGCTTGGCTTTTTGCTAGCCAGCTTTACTTAAATTATCAGGTCTAGTTTTGACCTCAGGCTTTTACCTTTCTCTATTTCTGTATACCTTTCATTATTTCTTACTCAGGGTCTCGCTGTGTAGCTGGTGGCTGACCCCTGATGTCCTCCTCCTTCTCTGGCTCCTAGATCTCTCCTCTCCCAGATTTCTCCTTCTAGTTATTCTCTCTGCCTGCCAGTCCCACCTAGCCTTTCTCCTGCCTCGCTGTTGTCCATTCAGCTCTTTATTAGACTGACAGGTGTTTTAGACAGACACAGTAACACAGCTTCACAGAGTTAAACAAATGCAATGTAAACAAAAGTAGCACACCTTAAAATAATATTTCCCAACAAATAAAAATTGGATAAATACTGTATGAATCTGCCTATTGAAAGTCTATAAAATGCAGAAATAGCTGAGTCATTTCTTGGGCACAGGATAGGGCACAAGAGACAGAGATGGTCCTTTAGGTTTAAAAAGAGGATGAACCAAGTTTTGGGGTGAATATGTTCATTCTAATAATGGCTTTGTGGATGTCAGGACATCCAATTGTGCTTTCACATATATGTAAATATATGCTCTTTCTTTCTTTCTTTCTTTTTTTCTTTTTTCTTTTTTTTTTTTTTTTTTGGTTTTTCGAGACAGGGTTTCTCCGTGTAGCTTTGTGCCTTTCCTGGATCTCGCGCTGTAGACCAGGCTGGCCTCGAACTCACAGAGATCCACCTGCCTCTGCCTCCCGAGTGCTGGGATTAAAGGCGTGCGCCACCACTGCCCGGCCTTATGCTCTTTATTTCATGTCAATTATATATTATTCAAACTGGGGAGAGGGAGAGAGAAGAGAGAGAGAGAGAGAGAGAGAGAGAGAGAGAGAGAGAGAGAGAGAGCGCCCAAGTACAAGTGAGAGCAGGCAGATCTACTCCAGGGAAATTTTGTTTTAGTAAGAAGTTAGTGAAGAGTCTTTCTGGAAAACAATTTATTAATATATTTCATTTTAAGTTCTTTGTCTTTGAGATTATAATGCAATTGCATCATTTTACACTTACTCTCTCCTCTCCAAACCCTCCAGTTTGCCCCTCTTTACTCTTTTCCAAATTCCTGGCCTTCTTTTCATCAGTTGTTACACTGCACCTTTGAGTGATTTCCGTACACCTCTCCTTTCTCTTAGCCTCTTTCTCTCCTCCTCTCACTAATCCCTTCCCCCACTGTGAGAATGAAACATATTTTTAAGAATTATCAAAGATGATAATTCCTTCCCAAACTTTTAAAAATTACATTTATTTAGTGTGTGCACATGTGTAAACGTGCCACAATATGCATGTGGAGGTCAAAGAACCTTTTGCAAGAGTTCTTTTTCTTCTTCCACCTTTGTGTGCCAGACCTCAAACACAGGTCATCAGGCTTGGCAGCAAGCTCCTTTACCCGCTGAGCCATTTTACTTACCCAAGACTCTAATATTTGAAAATAACTCCATAAGTCCCTTGGGTGGAACGTGATATCTTATTACCTGAAACATCTGGAGAAAAGAAAGCAAAATAAATAGACCAATTGCGTTCTACCAGAAATGAACAGAGCCTTGGGAATGGAGGCAATGGAGAAATACCGGAGAAGCGATGGCAGGAAATGTGCACTGTTGCTGAAGGACTTCTGATGGAGATATCTGTGAAGGACCTTCAGTGGAGATGTCTGTGGAGGACCTTCAATGGAGATGTCTGTGAAGGACCTTCAATGGAGATGTCTGTGAAGGACCTTCAGTGGAGATGTCTGTGGAGGACCCTCACTGGAGATGTCTGTGGAGGACCTTCAATGGAGATGTCTGTGGAGGACCTTCAGTGGAGATGTCTGTGAAGGACCTTCAGTGGAGATGTCTGTGAAGGACCTTCAGTGGAGATGTCTGTGAAGGACCTTCAGTGGAGATACCTGGTGTTTAGCCCTGGCTGTTTATAGTTGTGTTACTGTGACATAAAACCTCCATAGAAAGGGTCTTTGGGTCAGTTTCAGAGCAGAGAAAGGAACAGTTGCTGAACACACATGGAGAAGAATTTGTTATATAGGACAGATTTGTCAAAAAACAATTGGAGATAGAGGCCTTATGGGTAATTTTGAGAAGGTATTTGTACTATCCAGCTGAAGAGAAAGAGGTACTCCTGATATTTGGATAATTTCTTGCAACTTTTAAATCATATATGCCAGTGTTAGGAGTTCAGATGTTAGTATATTACAGCATTGTTCTCTCATAGTCCTGACGTAAATGGTACCTACAGTGACAGTGGCACATAGGGTAACAGGGACTGAAGGTAGGGGATATACTTTGCTTCAGAATTCTCCAAGGTCCAGCCCAGGGGCAGTTAGTTGTGTGGCAGCCATGGGTCCATGGGTATGACCTTGAAAGTGTGTGTGTGTGTGTGTGTGTGTGTGTGTGTGTGTGTGTGTGTGTGTATGAGAGGGACTTTCTACAAGACCTACTTAAAAATTCAAACATATAATGAAAAGCAACAGCATAACATCCAGGTGGAAGTGTTCTGGCTGGTTTTATATCATTTCAACCCAAGCTAAAGTCACCTCAGAGCAGGGAATCTCAGTCAAGAAAATGGCTCCCTAAGATCGGCTGTAGGCAAGCCTGTTGGGTATATTGTGGTGATTGATGAGGGAGAGCCAGCCCATTGTGCATGGTGCTATACCAGGGCTGGTGGTTCTGGTTCTCTTCCTTCCTCCCTCCCTCCCTCCTTCCCTCCCCCTCCCTTCCTCCTTCCTTCCCTCCCCCTCCCTCCCTCCTTTCTTCCCTCCCACCCTCCTTCCCTCCTTTCTTTCTTCCTTCCTTCCTTCCCTCCCTCCCTCTCCCTTCTCTCTTTCTTCCTTTCTTTCTTTAGTTTTTTTTTTTGAGACAGAATTTCTCTGTTTAGCCCTTGCTATCCTGGAACTCACTCTGTAGATCAGACTGGCCTTAAACTCAGAGAACTGCCTGCCTCTGTTTCCCAAATGCTGAGATTAAAGGTTTGTGCCACCACTGCCTGGCTTGGTCTGGCTTCTATAAGAAAGCATGCTGAGCAAGCCATGGGGAGCAGATCAGTAAGCAGCACTCCTCCATGGCTTCTGCATCAGCTTCTGCCTCCAGGTTCCTGCCCTGTTTGAGTTCCTGTCCTGATGTCCTTCAATGATGAACAGTGGATATAGAAGAAGCAGCCAAATAAACCCAATTTTCCCCAAGTTGCTCTTGGTCATGGTGTTTTATCACAGCCATAGTAACCCTAAATAAGACAGGGAGTGAGTATAGAGGTGACAGAGGATGAAGGATGCTGAAGCTACCTTCTCCAGCATCTCAGGAAGAGACCATGTTTAGATTGGCTTTTTGATATAGTTCCTGTGTGTGTGTGTGTGTGTGTGTGTGTGTGTGTGTTTGCAATGGGGGGCATTTTTCAGGCCCATCTATTTTTTTTTCGAAACATGCTATCTCACTGAACTTGTAGTGGACTGATTAGGCTAGCCTATCTGGCCAGCGAGCCCAGAGATCTGCCTGTCTCTGCCTGTCCAGAGCTGGGATTATGAGCATGGTTGCTATGTCCAGTTCTAAGTGGTTCTGGGGAATCAAACATAGATCTCCGTGCTTTGTGAAAGGAATGATTCACTGGCTACTTTGTTGTTGCTGTAACGAAATACCTGACAAAAGCCGTTCAAGAGCTGGAGGTTTATTTGGGCTTACGGTCTGAGAGGGTGGAGTCTATTCTGCAGGGAGGAGGGTGATAAGAGTATGGGGAGGCTGGTCATACTGTATTCAGCCCAATACTGGATTCAACTGCATCTCTCCCCACTTAACAGTCTCTTCTTTCCTTCCTTCCTTCCTTCCTTCCTTCCTTCCTTCCTTTCTTTTTTTCACCTCTCCCCTTTCCTTCTCTTCCTCCCCTCCCTGTGGGGTGTGTGTGTGTGTGTGTGTGTGTGTGTGTGTGCATATAAGCCTGTGACATGGAACATTTGTGGAGATCAGAGGACAACTTTTGGGAGTCAGTTCCTTTTCTGCAGTATGGGCTCCAGGGGTGATTCCCCAGTGAACCTTTTTTATGCCCCCCTTCCCCTTTTAGTTCATCCTGGGACCTCAGCTCATGGGATGGTGCCATCCACATCCAGGGTGGGTCTTCCCTCCTCCATTAAATGTCTCCCATACATACCCAGAAGTGTGCCTCCAGCAGGATTCCAAATCAATCAGGTTGGCATCTCTTGTTAGTGAAGGTTAACCCTCACACCCCTCATTAACCAGATTTCCAGCACTAAGATAATCTCAGTAAGCAAACACTAAAGATAACTCCACAGGGTCAAAGTTTCAGAGAAATCTATGCATGGCTCTTTGACTTTTAGGCTCAGGGCAGCATGTTATAGACAAGAGCATGTGACAGAGCATCAGCTCAAGGAGGGAAGTGACCAGGATACCACTGGCCTGTGAGGACACATGTCTGGGGATTGGACTGTCTCCCACTGGCCTTTTCTTCTTCTTGTTCCATCAACTCCTGGAATCCCACAGGCTGGGGACCAAGCCTTTAGCACATAGCCATTGGGATTCATTCCAGATTCAAACCACAGCAGACTCTGAGTACTTGACTCACAGGTAAGGTGAAGAGGTAAGGTGCAGGTAGATCAAGCTGCCTTAGGGGAGTTCCCATCTGAGGAAGGCAGGGTGCTACTGGGATCTAGGGTACTGGACGTGAGGATAGGAATCAAGAAGCTGTAGTGGGTTGTGGCTAGAGTTTTCCTGCCTGGCCCACGGTCAGGATAAATCTCTTTCACCTGCCAGTCCCACAGCCGCTCAGACCCAACCAAGTAAACACAGAGACTTATACTGCTTACAAACTGTATGGCCGTGGCAGGCTTCTTGCTAACTGTCCTTATAGCTTAAATTAATCCATTTCTATAAATCTGTACCTTGCCACATGGCTCGTGGCTTACCAGCATCTTTACATACTCCTTGTCCTGGCGGCAGCTGGCAGGCAGTCAGTCCTTCTGCCTTCCTGCTCTTTTAATTCTCTGTTAGTCCCGCCTACTTCCTGCCTAGCCACTGGCCAATCAGTGC
Source organism: Peromyscus attwateri (assembly GCA_902168425.1). NCBI lineage: Eukaryota > Metazoa > Chordata > Mammalia > Rodentia > Cricetidae > Peromyscus > Peromyscus attwateri. The sequence continues at coordinate 8,798 of CABHPP010115062.1, read as the reverse complement.
TTTATTAGAAACACATTTGCCATACAGAACATTCCCACAGCAGTGGGTAGCTGTTCCAGCTTTGACCTGGAAGTCTTGCCCCCACTGAGGCTTCGGTAACTGTCACGCCTACAAAGCAGGGCTGAGACAGGAGCCCTGAAGACCTGAGATCTGGCTGGGCCAGTTCTCTTGGTTCCTGGATCCTGCACGCTGGAGGTAGACCAAGCAGAGTTCTCCAGAGAACACTGATGGACTGCACTTCACCTTTCCCAGACCCCGTAACCTGTCCCTTCACTTGTAAGTTACCCCACAAAATAAACCTCCCTTTTAACTACATGGAGTTGCCTTAATATTTCAACCAATAAGCTTTCCTTCTACAACATTATGGGACAAAGGAAATTAAATTAATTTTTGACAAGGTTTCATATTCCACCGTTGGCCCCATCCACATATTAATAACTAAATCTAAATTTTATCCCCCACTACTTCTATATGAAGAAAAAAATAACATTTTCTTAGAAGAAATTTGTAGGGTGAAAAACTGTACTTTATACATAAAAGACAGAGTGCCTAGCATCTAGTACACACAGAACATTTGCTTATGTTTAGTTGTTATCTCTAGGGCTCAAATTTTTACTGAAATTAGAGTTCAACACTTAAAACTGGACCAGGGCATTTCCAGCAAAAGCTGTTTTTAAAACAAACAACAAACAAAAAAGACTAAATTTACTTTTTTTGTATAAATATGTATGTGGTATGAGTTTGTGTGCACATTCTCATATATGGGTACAAATGTGTGTGCAGGGGCACACATAACACCAGTGGGCATGTATGTATGGAGACCAATAGTTGACCGTGGGGGTCTTCTTCAATTGCTGTCTACCTTATATATCGAGGAAGCCTCTCTCACTTTAACCCAGAGGTTGGTGGTTTACCTTATTTAGCTATATTCATCTCTCTCCAGGAATACAAGGTCTTAGCCTCCCAGGTACTGGGAGGACAGGCTGGCTCCCCACCTGGTTGTCATTTAAGCGGTGTTGGGGTCTGAACTCCAATCCTCAGGCATGTGGGGCAAACACTTTAGCCACCGGGCCATATCTCCAGCCCCTGAGGACTAACGTCTTACTGAGTGTAAAGGTCTGGCCCAGGCACTGGCCAGGGTGTGCACCAAAGGCGTCAAACAGACCTTGAAGTGGAAAATTATTATTATAACCCACTTAAAGCTACTAGACCGCACTAAAACTGATAGGGGCTTTCACTGCAAAGACAGAAGATGCCACAGTCCCTGATGCTCTTAGCATCCTGTTGTCTTTAGTTTCAGTGCAGAATACTACAAGGAGAGCTATGTAGACCTGCAGAGTACTAAGTGTCCCCTAGTGGCCGGAAAGAGTTAATGCTGCACGTACCCAGGTGACTGGAATAGTAGGTTACTTACTTTTGCCATTTTTACCAACCAGGAACTTTGAACTAATAAGAAGTTCCCATTCTGAATCGATTTATTCTTCCATTGCAGTAACTTGATCTTTCCCCTAGACACTACTAATTACTCAGAACTGCTCTGTTCTTCAGTGCATTCCCTAGTGTCCATCTCTCCTGGCTTACGCAGGTGGTACATTGTTTATGCGACTTCTGATGTTAGGATAGGAATCTTCTGGAGGAAGATCCCTGGCTAGTGCTGCAGAGGGACCCAAACCAGAATTCTGTTTTTTTTTTTCTTTTTCTTTTTTCCTGGCCAAGACAGCCTTTACTGATGCTTGTAGATTTTATTATCAACCTCTTTTGTGATTGCAGTTGTTTGGGCTTTGATTATATCATACACTCACTCTTAGGCTATTTCAAACCAGTGGACACTCCAGACACATTGACACAACGGGGATTGTGTCATAAGGTCAATCTGCTCATGGCCTGTCACTCCAATAATCACCAGGGGCTGTTGGCAGAGCCAGCGGGCTAGGACACTGTTTGCTTTTGAGCGCTCCCAGAGTGTCCTTTGTGAAGCTGTGGTCTCAATCAGAGAATGAGCATCTGCTGCACTTGATGACTGATTGCTCCTGAGTTCCCTTCTTTGGGTTTCTTCCCAGTTTCTTCTGCTCCAAAGTGTCACTTTGCCACCAAGTCTAGTGCCATTCTCTATTATCTGTGTAAGATGTACAGCTCTTGTGTAAACCATACATAGGAAACAGCCTGTCCATGATCAACAGTACTGTGCAGGCTATAATGACACAATCAATGTGAAAGAATTAGCAAGATAATCTAGATACAAAACTGACCCAGAAAGAAAGGAAACTATGGACACTTCCAAGGCGCAGCATACGAATGTCCACAATGGTCTGGAGAATGCATTTTAACATAGTCAGAACAATGTGGACACCTGTAGAACTCAGTCAAGTGAGACTTTCAAACTTGAATTTATGCTTGGTCTGTCAGAACTAAATTGGTCCATTTATAGACAGTTGTGTGGATACAACACAGTAGAATTGTTCTGGAGTTCAGCAGTGGATTTCTGAATGCCTTGTTAAAATGAAGTACTCTTTTAAGACATGGAGCTGACTTCTTAAATATATACCTTTCTCCTTCTATGAGTTGTCTCGAATAATTTAATAAATTCAGACTCTAGAATAGTATTTTAATGGGTGGTTTGGTTTAAAATTTCAAAATGAAATTATTGCAAAAGACTCACTCACACACACACACACGTATATATGTATATGTGTATGTATATGTGTATATATGTGTATATATATATATATATATATATATATATATATATCTAATTGTGCTCAAGCACAGAGAAACTGTTTCATGACCTCCTCCCTCACACCCTGAGATGTCCCCTCATTTCTCTGTTTCACAGTTTTGATGGAGAATCAGAAACAAAGTCCTGTTCAACAGCTTCAAGTATTTCTCAGTTTCTCTGGCCTGCTTCCTACTTTTTCATGCTGTTTCCTACAGGGTAACCACATGTATTTTGCATATGACTGGCACGAACTCACTACTCCAGGAGGTAAATGAACACATGAGCATATTAATGTCCATTATTTCACATCTTTCCTTACACCTGTAAATATGTGACAGTTGAATGCTTAGCCCTAAATTGGACATTTGTATCATCTCAGGGAACAATGCAAAGGACAGAGTGGATGGACATAGGATCTGGAGGAAGGGGTGGAGTGATGTGCAATGCTGTCTTCTAGGCATGGACACTGCAGTCTTCAGCTCTCAGCCACTGGGACTATGTGCACAAAACCTCCAGAGGACTGGCTCCTTCAACATCTGTCATGGAGCAGGAGAGGCTCATGAGCACTGCGCCCCCCCCACCCCAGGATCTATATGAGGTTGATGGCTGCTAGGGGCTGGAGAGATGTGGGCACTGGTAAGTATTTTCCTATAAGAAACTCTGATTAAACTCATTAGGTCACTAAACATAAACTAAAGCAGTGATAGAAGAGTCAGGAAGAGGAAGGGGATCAGCAGGAGTGGAAGGGAGGGGCACAAGAGATGGTGATACCATCACAGGGCACTGTATACATGCATGAAATGCCATAACAAACCTATCATTATATGTCACTATTATTTGCTAATAAAAACTTTACAGAAGAATAAGAACTGGCTAACTAGGCATTATAAAACATAGTCAAGTGCATTAAAAATTACACCCAGAGTAATAAAGTTGGGGGAAATTTTAGCATCTGCTTGGTACTGAATACCAGTGGTATAATTCTGGATTCATTGCATGATATTAGCTCCTAATACTCACCTATAGGAAACTAATAGAGAAAGTAACTGTCTTAATGGGAAACATGCTGAGTTAGTCAGGGTCGCGGACAGATGGCCATCAAAGAATTCGAGGGAGATCGTAACCAGTTAATTCTTCTACAGAATTTCAAGGGGTTTGCAGGTTGTTGTTGGGAACATTTTGATCTAGAACATATCCTCATTTTTTTTAATGCAATACATGTTTAGACTTTCTCCTTGTGCTAGGGCTACCGTATGACTAATACTGCAACACAGAGCTGAAAATGGTAAGTATAGCTCAGTGTTAAGTGAAATAGCATGTTGCACACTCCTCTCTATATAATGTCCAGGATTACTCTCATGGAATGAGCAACCCACAGTGGTTGTGGCTAGTTTCTGCCGACCCTGAGGAATTTCCAAACCTAACTTGTGATTATTGCATGCAAACGCATGAATGTATTTTGTGTTGACTTCAACTTTTGGTCAATTTGATTTCTGACTGTATCTCTCTTCTGCCATCCTTTCAGCTGAGTTACTATTCTGAGTTACTTTCTATTACTATTCATTAATCACCCAAATTATGTATGTTCTATAAATTCCATTTTACAGCACCTACCTTAGTTATTTTAAGTTCAGTTGATAGAGAGAATGTAAAACAGTGAACATTATTTGTTTAATGTAGAAGCAGTGATTTGTATGTAGTAGGAAATTTCCCCCATTTACAAAATATTGTCTATCTATCAAAATGCCAACAAATTTTATACAACCTACTCTGCCACTGTTATGTAACAATCAGAGAACACACTTAATTCTTTTGTTTAGAGCAGATTTGTGCAGAAACTGACAATAGAGACCATCTCAGCTGTGGGTATACAGTTGAAGTCAGTGACAGAGAGAGAAGAGGGAGAGAGATGGGGAGGGAGAAAGATAGAGAAAGGAAGAGAGCAAGAGAGAGGAGACCCCTAGCAATTAGTTTAAAAAACTCAGATTTCCTGGTTCTTCTTTGGCTCAGTATAGAATGGTAGTGGATAATGAAGATAATGCCAATAACATTATGGATGCCCAAGAGGTGGCTTCAGGCAGCCTCATGTTGAAGGGTACTTATTCTTATGATGCTTGAGAATTAGAGAGGAAAAGTACATTCTTAACATCTATCTTTTCTTTCACTATGCTAGTTGGACAGCCATTTTTCAATGAACTCTTTTTATTGCAATTATTTTTTGATTCCTTGTGAGTTTTAATTTAAAATAAAGCTGTTTTGTGTGTGCATGCGTGTGCATGAGTGCATGCTCACCATGTGAAAGTCGGGATTTGACGTTGGGTATCTTCCTCAATCGCTCTCTACTTTGATCTTTGAGTCAGTCTCTCACCAATCCTGGATTCATTGACTTGGTTAAGATGGCTGATCACCAAGTTCCAGGGAACCTCATGTGCCTCCACATTTGCACTGGTGTCAGGGGTTAAAGTCAGGTCCTCATGCTTGTGTGGCAAGTGCTTTATTAAGTGAGTGACCTTCCGAATCCCTGGATAGTAATGATTACATCATCTACTTCAGCAAGCACTTGTGATAAGGTTTTCCTGTTCCTAGCAGAAACTTTAACTGCTTCTGAGAATTCTCCTTTCACCAGCTATGTATAAAGTTTGCCTTTTCCCTTCCATCATTTTACTGGGAACAGCTTTGAGACTGATAAGATACTTTTCTTCTTTAGCTTGCTCTGGCGTTCATCTTTTCTTTCTATTCTCCTCTGACATAGTTCCAGCTCTTCCACAAAGATGATCCCGGTTTGTAGCTCTCAGAGTTGTTAGAAAGCTGGTGTCTGTGGCTGAGGCTTTTCACATCTGTGTTGTGTTACACAGATGACTCTAATACACATGTAGAAAACAGTACCCTTCATAGGGGAGGAGGTGGGTCAGGGAGGTTACCATACTAAATGGGTCAAGAGGTTGCATGAAGGACAACACCGCCTTCAGTTATAATGTCTTAGTTGATACTTAAGAACAGGTTTATTAAATGCTCTAATTGGAGGGGGCACATTCACACACGTTCATTTTAATTGAATTCTTAATTTATAGACAAAGTGCTCCATCTGATCCGCTCTGAAAAAAAAAAAACCCACACTGTAATATCCGTGTTTAACAGTATCCAGAAAATGCCCAACCAGGAAGTTCACAGACAGATGGCTCACACATCATCCACTCCCACATCTTCAGGCTCCATCAGATCTACCTACTTAGTTTCTTTTAGTCTAGGGGGAATAACCTGAGAGATAAGGTGCTAAGCTCTCTTCATATCTACTTTTCTGACTGGAAACCCTAATATAACCAATATATTGATGTCTTAATTTTTTTTTTATTAAAGAAAACTTTCAGATGCCATCCTATGAAGAGTCTTCTGGGTTTATGTCTTTTTAATGACAAAGCCATCTAGTATGTGTTTTCCCTTGGAACAACTGTAGATACATAGAGTTTCACTTTAGCTTACAGGGTTATAAAATTTTAAATGTTTGTGAAGAGAAATCATCCAAGGACTGAATAAAAGTTTGATAAAATATACAGCATTTTTTTTTTAAAAAAAGCAGGAACCTTCTTAGCGAGATCAGCCACTGTTAGAGTTTTGAGGATCATTAATGGAGAGAGATTTTTGTCTAGATTTTTTTTTTCAGAACACAAAGATATTTTGATTCTTTTAAATATTTAATGTAATTTAAAAATGAAACCTAGGTTTGGGTGTGTTATGTGTTCATTTTTATTTAATTCTAAAAAGTTTTAAATTACTTTCTTAATTTCTGCCTTGACCCGTTTTTCATTGCGCAGTGATTTGCGCCGTTTCCATGGGTTTGCAGGCCTTCTGCTGCTTCTGTGGTGGTTGTGTACAGCTTTAATCCTTTGTGTCTTTTGGGCACCACAGCAGTTGGCAAGAAGAAGCCCTTACAAAACAAGGCAGAAAAAAAAAAAGAGTCAAGGAGAAAGTGGTGGAAAACAGATTCTATGGAAGACTGGTACAATGGCTTTGTTCATGTTGGCAATGCTAGATAAACACTAATCACAGGACTTGAGAAAATGGCATCTGAGGGCCTCTGGGTTCCTGTATTTAAAACAAGTCCTACTGATCTGAAAAAAAAAAAACCAAAATTATATTTAGAAAGTTCAAGATGAATCTTGAGGAGGTACAAGGTAAAGTATAAGTAACTTCTGTAAGTAAGATCTTACTTGGGATGAGAGAGTGTTCTGTAGTCAAAGAATGGCTGTTCATGAGGGGCTCATGTTGATGTCAAGACTACTGATATTGATTTACTTCATTTATTCTGTGTGGATATAAAATACCCCACACAAACAAATATGAGCGACTGTCTATGCTCAGTATCAATAGGACCACCAGACTCCAAAGATTATGGGAATCACTGATCCATGAGGTACAGAAACAAATGACTCAAAAAGAAGAGATTCATAAATTGATTGTAGGAAGCACTGGAAAAGGCTTGCCAGTTTGAATATCCACTTCATGATGCCTTTGTTATCAAAGTACACATCCTAAAACCCAAGCTGCACTTGGGAAAATTCAGAGCTTCGTGGTAAAAGTCATAGCTCTGGAAAGGGTACTGGTGATGCAGGAAGATCAATGAGCTAATGGATACGTCATCAGTGCAAGACTGTTGGACATTTTGATTTTTAGTAGGGGTAAATAAAGTCTCTTATTTGTGAAAAAGATGAATGAATAAAAATGAAACATGGGCAACCAAGGTATCTTTCTGCTCTGTGATTTTTGTATTTTTCTATCTCAGTAGAAAGCTATGACTTGGGTCTCTGCAAGTCCAAATTTTAAAGAAGTAATTAAAGGCTCTTACCTCCATGCACCTTTCCAGGCATTGCTCAATTCCTAGCATACATGTATGCTAGAGATGGAAAACTTTCAACCTATATGACCACACATTTGCATCAATTAAATAAACATCTTTCCCATAAAGTCTTTGAATTGCCCTAAGGAAATAATGGTAAAATGAACTCCCACAGAATACACATGAGGAATGTGTTGAGTTCTCTCCAGAGAATGTGAGATGCCTTAGAGAACCTTACTTTTTTGTCAACACACACCCATAACATTAGGTTCCATGCTCTCTGGGGGCTGAGAGCAATATGCTCTTCAATGAGCAACTAAGTTGGTAATGAGACATTTTTGAAGACACTTTTCATTACTCTTTTATGCATGTGTTTCTATTTGAAAAAATAAAACATTCTGGTAAAGATCATATTTATAGTCCCAAAATTCTGTTATTTAATCAAAATAAAATCTGCCTGTGTTATTTTTTAAATATCATTTTATCATCAAGCATCATCCTTATAAGTAGAGGAAGACATTAATATATATTCTGAGGCACGGCATCAATCGCCATAAATAAAAACATGTGACAATAGAGATAAAGCACGTGCCTGAGATTTTTAATTTCTAACTTGTGATCAGGACAAGTGGGCAGCCCTTCTATAAAACACACAGCATCAGTCTGTGGCTGAATCTGGAAGCCAAAGCTCATTAGCAGAAGAAGGATTTGATCTCTAGTTAAAGGAGGCACTGCAAACAACTAGTTTAACTGAAACATGTTGTCTTTTCTGTAGACACTGGGGAATGGATGGCCAGGTGTGTCTTAAAATCCAACTGGGAGTAGACTAGGAATTAAAAAATTTCCAGAGGTTCTCACCAGGCCATTATCAAAGTTCGTTCTCTCTCTCTCTCTCTCTCTCTCTCTCTCTCTCTCTCTCTCTCCTGTGTGTGTCTCCATCTCTCTCTCTCTCTCTTTTGCATAATATTTACCTCAAGCTTGCTGCAGGCTAATGTCTCAATAATTTCCCCTCCTTTCTCAGGTCCTTACCACAAAGGACTTGACTAATGATCCATGGACAAAATGAAGCATTTAAATTTATTCATTAATCATTCATCTCCAGCTCATTGAAAACTTTAAACTTCCACAAAATTAAGATAGAACATTGAGGAGTGATTGAGAGAGACAGCTCTCAGTGAGCTAAAAAAGATTGGTAAACACAAAAACAAAAGTGTCTTAGACAGAGCGTCTGAGAGTGTCACATGGGTA
>CABHPP010115061.1:0-40294 GCA_902168425.1 Peromyscus attwateri | reverse complement strand
ACACACACACACACACACACACACACACACACACACACACACACACACCATCATTGGGAAAGAATCACAGCTAGACCAAACTAGGTGGAAGGAAGGATTGAAGAATTAGTACATTCAGATAGCAATAAAGAAAATAAATAAGTAACTATGACCACAGTGTTAAAGACCTCTAGGACATGATTAAGAGACCAAACTTAATGAATCTGTCCTAGATGAGAGGTAACTGAAATACAAACAGAAGGCATAAGACATCTATTCAATAAAATTACAGCAGATAATTCTCTAAATCTAGGGGGGAAATGGATATACAAGTACAGGATCTAACTAGAGCCCCAGATAGACATGAGCATAAAAACAGAATTCTTCTGTGTCAAATTACAATCAAAATATCAATGGAGCAGAACCAAGAAAATACCACGAGTCACGAAAGAAGGGCCAAATTACTGGTCTTCACGTGTAAGGCCTTTAGGGCAGTGGTTCTCAACCTGTGGGTCGTGACCACCGGCAAACACAGATATTGACATTATGATTCATAACAGTAGCAAAATGACAGTTACGAAGTAGAAATGACAATAATTTTATGGTTGGGGGTCACCTCGACATGAGGAACTGTATTAAAGGATCACAGCATTGGGGAGGGTGAGAACCACTACTTTAGGCCGTACGGCTACTCAGGGCACCCAGTGTTTATACAAACAATGATTATAATGCTTCGTGGTCACCTCGGGAACAAACAGACATCCTGCATGAACATTTTCTAAGCCAAAACCCTTAGCAAACAAATCATGAATAAGTGGGATGTTTCCGAAGGTTAGAGTGTGTCTCCATCTTTGGTCAACTTGACACAAACCTATACATAGCTGGGAAGATGAACCTCAACTGAGAGAATGTCTCCATCCTATTTTCCTTAGGGAAGTCTATAGGACATTTTCTTCGTTAATGATTGATACGGGTGGCCCACGGGTGGTGCAAGCCTGGACAGGTGGTACTGGGTAGTATTAAGATAAGCAGGTTGACCAAGTCATGAGGAGCAATCCAAAAACCAGTGCCCCTCAGCGGCCTCTGCCTCAGTCCCTGCCTTCAGGCTCCTGCCCTGCTTAAGTGCCTTGCTTTGGCTTACCCTGAGGAGGCACTGTAGTCTTCAGGAAGGAGTAAATCCTTTCTTCCCCGAGTGGCTTTTGGTCATGGTCTTTATCCCAGCTGACCAAACTGAGACCACACTGAGAACTAGTGGGTCCTTGTACCTTGTCTTAATCCTCATCTGCAATTGTCCCCATTCCTAACCTAAAAACTCAGAGTGGATTTCTCCATGAGACGTATGCAGGTGACATCTCTGCCACTACAAATGCCAAATGGTTCCAAAAGGGCACAAGCTGGCTGCGCCCTCACCTCTGAGCTTTCCTGGACACTGAAAAAAAAGACCCTAGACGTGGGCGGGCTCTAGACTTTGGGTGCCTCCATCAGTTCCTCACGTGGAGTTCTGTCTCTGGTGCCCGGAACATGGCAAATTATATATGCAGGTCGGCATAACCGAGGGGTAAGGACAATCTTGGCTGCTTACCTATATACTTTCCTAGTATTGAAAGGAACAAATTTAAAACCCCTTTTGGAATACAAAAGCCATCTGGAGCAATTTCTTCTGGGAGTCCTTCATGCAGGTAGTCACACAGTCACAAGCTATAGAAAAGAGACTAACATGGCAGACCCCCAAGGAAGGGACAAGCCTGCCAAGGACATGAATTTTAGCTCATTATTCTTACTTAGACTGACAGTGAATAGGAAGTGACTCAGAAGGAAACAGCAGAAGGAATGGGCTAAAAACGCCCGTTTTCTAGGATGGCTCTCGATTGAACTAGGCCTTTTATTCTGTCAAAGTTTTTGTTGGTCCTATACTATCTCTGATGAAAGCATAAAAATCTACCAATCAGAAAAGAAGCAATGGATATCTCTCATAGTGTCTCGGGACTGCCCAGCACACTTCGCAAGACAAGGAAAACTTGGGAGCTGAAGAGAGGTTACGTATTCTCCTCCAGAACAACTCAGCACAGAGAAGAGGCCCAACCTTCGAGGGGTCCTGGGCTGGAAGCAGACGGTCCAATATCCCTTTGCATTCTTAATTGCTGTCTCCTTTTCATGTCTGGGCTCAGAAGCATCTAGCTGCTTAAAAACAACCCCAGGAGCAGCCAATGCTGGGCACTGGGAAAGAGAGAACAGTGGAAGTCTCCAGGGAGCATTAAATCTAGAGAGGACACCTAACAGCTGGGTGGGTATCATGTTTGGTTTATTCAGCTGCTTGAATATGTCTGCTCTACCCACCAGATTTCACGCCACCGCCAGGCCTTGGTTGAGTTAAACTGGTTTCCAGCAGTAAATGGAGATAGACTCTCTCCCCTCTGCCGTTCTTCCTGTGTTCAGAATCCTCCTCTGCGGAGCCACTTAGATGACACACAGTATTAGGCACGGCTGTTGTCAGAGCCATGCTACCCAGGTATCGGTCCAAGCCTGTGCTCCTTAGCCAATCTCCAAGAGCAGAGATACAGGGTGGGCAGAAACTAGGGTTGCTTACACATTTTTTTGTCAATGAACCCATTCTACCTGAAAAAAATTTTACACAGTTCTGATAGAAGTATATAAAACAGATGTAACAAAGGAAGCATTTACTGATAATAAACCATAAAATAGGTTTTAAAATAATTCTTTGGTATATATATATATATATATATAATTTTACTATTTATTAAAGATGACAGAAAATTTTCCTGCCAAGGAAATGGATGTGCTTGTTTATTTTTACATAAAGAATTAAATCTTGGCTGACTATTTGATACTACAAGACTTAGGTCATCTTTAATTTTTCCAAAATTGATTGGTATTTTTTTTTTATACCCACGAATGCCGAGAATTATACTTCCTGTAAATATGTTGGAAAGATATTTGTAGCTATTTCAGAAATTGTTGGAAATTCTGTCCTAATCTCAGGTCGAAATTCATTAGCATTTTAAAAAACGATACTCAAGTGAGCAACTCAAATATCAATTTTAAAAACGAAATGTTCTAACACGATACAAGCCAGAGATATACTAAGGTAAGGAATGATGGTAGAAAAATATTGAAAGTCTTTGGTTGCCTTCCTTAGACCATTACATTTTCATAAACTCAGAAAATTTTGCACACAAACACCATGATTCATATCATATAGTAGTCAGGAATCTGGGCCAAAGAGTTTCAAGCAGGATTCACGGCCATTGTATGGTGTGATGGTGTGCTCAGCCCACAGTGTATGTGTGCAGTGTGCACCGTGTACACACAACCAAAGCTACAGAAACTCCTCAGATTCCTCATGCGATCCGTTTTGAACTAACCTTTGGTCTTTAATCCTATCCATCCATGGCCCGCACGTTCAGTCCACAATCCAAATGTGGGCTTGTGGCTCTCAGTTTAAAGCTTAGGGCGTAGACTAACCAGAACTCACAGAGGGGCAGCGTGAAGCCACGTTGCTGGTTAATAGTGGGAACATGGAATGGCATTCCGAGGCAGTAGGAGCCCAGACCAGACTAAGACTAACTCTCTATTTTGTTACAGCCTTTTACTTGAAATTGATACTCACGGAGCTCACCAGAATTCACGATGCCGCTTATGACGACAAGATGAATAGTGACCGCCAATCTCCCTGACCCCTGGTCTCAAGAGTCAGAAGTAGCTCCTAAAAGGCTTTGGGCTGGCTCTCTTTGGATGAGTTTGTTGTGTTTAAGGAGTACACTGACCTGTACTGATGAGTCTGTTCATTTCTCCACTGGCAAATGAGGCATTAGCATTTTATCATGCATCTCACCCTCAACTACCCACAAGATTTCTTTCCTTCTCTTGACTTCTAAATCTGCATCAGGGCCACCTGTGGCCAGATTTAGCCACCAGCCTGGGTTTCTGCATCCCTGGGTTAGGAACGGTTTTACAGTTTTAAAGCGTTATGGACAAGAATACAGGCAAAAATATCTTACACAAACTGTATGTGTCCCTCAAAACCTAGAATATATTACTCTTTTGTCTTGTACTGAATTTTTTTTTTTACAAAACCCTGCTCTAATCTTTCAGCATAATAATATAAGTAAAATAAAAAAATCATCTGTATTGATTGAGATGATCAAGTAAATTCTGTTTACTACAGGTCTAAGTAATCCATTGTGATAATGAGATTTTTTTTTTAAAAAAATTGTTTTAAATTAACTGTACATAATAGTCTAGTTGTTCCTCTAACTTTAACCTTTACTAGGTTTTATCCAATTTATCAAAAGCCTATTGCCTTTAAAATATGAAGAACGTTATGTAATGCAGCAGTTCAATTTTCCCTAAGAGTCCCATCTAAGGGGCTTTGGAAATTCCTCTCAGACTTTCTGTTCCAGTTTGGACTATCTCCAGGCACAGTTGTTACCCAGGCACTCTGTTGGATCACCATTCCTGGGAACTTTTCCTTTTTTTCCCCCCTCTCTTCTCAAGAGAATATGCTACACATTCATCAGAAATTCCAAAGACAGGGAATGTAGGAAGTAATTGTTCCAGTCCTTGATATTTAAAGGTATCTTGACTTTGCCCTCCCCCACAACTGACACTTGGCTGAATAAAGAAGCCTGTGAATTGCATTGCATGCTTTATCTCAGAATACTGGAGGCCGAAGTCTGTTATCTTTTCCACCTCTGTCTTTTCATTGTTACCCTGAAAACTGGGCACGTGTGTCCATGCTTCCTGGTTGCCCAACTTGCTGATTGGAGAGGGCAGGCAAGATAAATAACTGTCTTGCTAGAAGTTCCCAGATGTCCCCATCTGGAGTTTTTCATCTCAGCTGTTCTGTTTCCATAGACAATGTACCTGCTCTCCCCATCCTTGAGGAGTCCATGCCTGGCTTGCCAGGAACCTGGGAAGAAACAGGCTTATGCCTACCCAGAGTTCATGACCTATTAAACCTGCTGTGGTCCTCAGTGCATTTCACTCCCTATCCCTGTGTGATTCTGAGATAGCAACTCCCTATTATATTTATTATATTGCATTGATTATACCATGTTATAATGATACGCAGTGCTTTCCTGCTACCCTTACTAAAACAATATGAAGAGACACAGAGGTTCAAGTACTTTAGTTTTAAAAGAAAAGATTTATTTTTCAAATATTTTTATGAGTTTTAAATTGTGTGTGTGTGTGTGTGTGTGTGTGTGTGTGTGTGTGTGTGTATGTGTGTGTGTATATATGTGAGTACAGTTACCCACAGAGTCCAGAAAGGGCACTAAATCCTCTGGCACTGGAGTAGGAGGAAGATTTTGTGGTGAGCTGCCACATGGGTACTGGGAACAGAATCAGTATGAGCCCTTACCTGCTGAGCTATCTTTCTAGCTCTTAAGATTTATTTTTTATGATTTATGTGAGTGTATATGAGAATGAGTTTATGTGCGTGTGCCTGCCTGTGTGTGTTCATGCCTGTGCGTGTCCATGAAGACCAAAAAAAGGCACTGGATCCCTGGAAGCTAGAGCTATAGGCATTTGTGAACTGTACAACGTGAGTGTAGGCATCTGAACTCCAGACCTCATGACGGAGCAGCAAGTGTTCTTAACCGCTGAGCCATCTCTCCAACCCTACATTCTGGCTTTCTAACCAAAGCAATCATTGCATCTCCATGCTTCCTTGACTCACCACACCCTTCGTCCAGTCATTCTGTGTGACACCTGAGCCTACCAGTGGCTTTGTGGGTCTCTGAGGATCTCTGAGGGGCTCTGTGGGTCTCTGAGGGGCACCGTGGGTCTCTGTGGATCTCTGAGGAGGGGCTCTGTGAGTCTCTGGATCTCTGAGGGGCTCTGTGGATCTCTGAGGGGCTCTGTGTGGGCTCTGTGGGTCTCTATGGATCTCTGAGGGTCTCTGTGGTTCTCTGTGGGTCTCTGTGAGCCTCTGTAGATCTCTGAGGGGCTCTGTGGATCTGAGGGGCTCTGTGGATCTCTGAGGGGCTCTATGTGGGCCCTATGGGTCTCTGAGGGTCTCTGTGGATCTCTGTGGGGCTCTGAGGGTCTGTGTATGGGTTCTGTGGGTCTCTGAGGGGCTCTGTGGGTCTCTGAGGGGCTCTGAGGGGCTCTGAGGGGGCTCTGAGGGGGCTCTGTGGTTTACTTCACAGGCACTTGAAGTGATGGTCTCTCCTCTGGATTTTTTTCCTTTCTATTTTTTGTCCTCAAAAAGTTTGTCAAAATCTCTTAGCATATTTCTTTCTCATTGTGTGTTTATACATCTTTAATTACAACATGGGCATGCTTGCTTTAAACCCAAGTAACCACAGCATAGCCTGAATGCCAAGTGTGCGATCAGAGCACCCTGAGGTCCAAGGTGTCTGGGAAGGGGCCGCCTAAGGTGTTTGTACTGAATGGACAAAAGGACACAGATATTAAACTGCAGACCAGGCCATGGAAAGAGCAAGATCAAAGGCCCTAGGGGTAGGAAGGTATGTGGAATTCGGAGCACAGCACCACAGTCCCATTTATCTGGAGACTTAGATATTTACTTTAGGAAGAGATAGAGCAGGGAAACCATAGCCGAAGCCAAGGTTTCTGAGAACGGAAAGAAAGTGGTGGTTCGTTTTCCAGGGAAAACAGTCAGTGGAGAGAAGAATCACAAGCAGCCGACACCTTCAGCAGTGATGACCTTTCAACATCTGTTCAGAAATGGAGTGATGGTCCAGACCCTGAACCAGTGAGGAGTGTGTGGGAGAACAACCCTCCCCCAACTACTCCCCCACCCCCCAGGGAAAGCTCAGCTTCTGGCAATCCTGATGTGTCAGAGTGAAATAAGCATGATTATAACACAAGAGAAGATTCTTTTCTTCTTTCTTTAGTTTGTTTGTTTGTTTTTTAGATTTGTTTGCTTATGTACATGAGTGTCCTGTCTGCATGTTCCTCTGCTCTCCAGAGAAGGGCATTGGATCCCACTATAGATGGTTGTGAGCCACCATGTGGTTGCTGGGAATTGAACTCAGGACCTCTGCAAGAGCAGCCAGTGCTCTTAACCTCTGAGCCGTCTCTCCAGTCCCTGAGAAGATTCTTGAGAGGGGAAAAGTTTGGAGGTATTAACTCCTGAGGAGAAATATTTATTTTAGGAGACTAGAGAAAAATTCCCTGTCAAGAGAGAGAAAGAGATACTTAAGCAGAGTCAACTGCTGGGTTGGATAGAATTGTCTCTGGGTTATCTGGAATCTTATATAGACTGGACCAGCCTGTCTTACATTACCATGGAAACTGGCTTGGGGTATTGTCCAGCCTTAGGACACGTATTTTTCAGTCACAATTTGGTTTATCAGAGCATAGAAGACTTAGCCCTATTTCTCAGGGATGGGAACACAAGAATAATACAGAAACTGTACTTTCTGAGTCATGCAGTAGGCCAGGGATTATACTGTTTCTCATGACTTTATCTCCTGAAATTCTCATTATGATTTTGACTCAACAAGATCTAAATGCTGTTCCCCCTCATAACTAAGGAAACCTGGGATGAAAGAAATGAAGTTCTCTCCAAACACTTGTCATATGTAGTGGGGTTGGAAACAAAGCCCTGGTCAGTTTGAGCCTAGAGATTTCATCTTGACCACTAAGATGTTAATATCTTCTGTCCCATCTACCAGGTTTGTTTTTCGTCTCTAAAAAGAGTCAAGTACACCACACACTGGGAGCAGAGATGGATTTGATGGCAGGAACACACACTCTTTAAACAGAATTTAAACCCAGTGTGGACTTTGCTCTCAGTCAGCTGTACAAGTGTCAGGGCTCATATTGAGTAAAATCTAGGCTCCAGGTCTCCAGAAATTGCCACCCAAACGAACAAGGACTTCACACCGAGCCCTTTCCCAAGCCACAGAGCATGAAAAGGCTGCCGAGAAACGAGGGCTTTCGACTTACTGGCCAAATTTCTGAGTTGGCTAAAGAAATTGACGGGTTAGAAGCCACCAGGCATTGAGCCAGCCCAAACTGGCACTCCCAACAGAGGCCACAAAGCGGGAGGCTGAGGACAACCAGTCTCCCTGCTTCTGAATGGCCCCACGGGAACCCCAGCACTCCAGCGTCAAAGAGTTATGAGCTCTGGCATCCTGCCGTGAAAGGAACAGGCATCTTCCCTCTGTCAACCGCCCTTGACAAGCCAAAAACATGATTCATGACTCGTGAGAATGGTTGCTTTCTTCACAGCCACTCTCTCTGGCTTCGCTTGGGGCCCAGGAATAATTGGCCACAATCAACCCTCCCAAAGAAGTGGTTTCCCCCCACTACATCACTCTTCCTTCGGAGGACAATGGCTTCACCCAGTGTGGTGAGGGGGAAGTTTAACCAAAGGAAAAACTGAGCCCACACTGATAAACATCGGTGTTATCAAGGGACAGCCAGGCGTGAGAGCTGAGGCGCCCGCGCCTTGCTGCGGTGACTTTAGGGATACCTTTGTGTGCATTTCTCAACTGCTCCTAAGAATGGATGTGTGCCCTCCAAACAAGAGTGATGATGCTGGTGCTAAGCAATTTGGGTTTTTTTTTTTTTTTGGGGGGGGGGGAGTGTTGAGAGAGGGTTTCTCTGTGTAGTTTTGGTGCCTGTCCTGGATCTTGCCCCGTAGACCAGGCTGGCCTCGAACTCACAGAGATTCGCCTGGCTCTGCCTCCCGAGCGCTGGCATGAAAGGCATGCGCAGCCGCCGCCGCCGCCGCCACCACCGCCTGCGTTTTTTATTTTTTTAAACATACTTTCTAGCCATCTTGTCATCTCCTGCTTAATTATATTGTCTTTGCAAAGTTAGAAAATGCCCATTTTCAGAAGGGCATGGCAGTCTTCTTTCTGGGGTCAGTTTTGTTAGCACTGTGGCTTATAGTAGGTACTAGCATTGACTACTGAATACCCTCTAGGCATCAGGGACGGCGCTGGCGCTTGCATTTACGTTGTCAATGAGTGCCCATCAAACTCTGCCAGCCCAGAAGTATTTGTGCATGTTCAAAAACAGGTTCAAGAAATGAAGTAGAGCTCATAAGGAAATGTAGTTACAGACGAGGGCTTAAACCCGGACAGTCGTACATAAAAGAGTCCATGTGCGCTGTCTTCCTGGCTTCCCCCTCTATGTTCACATGTGAACTGTGCTTAAAAAGAGCAAAAATGAATCCAGATGTGGTTTGGTATGGAGTTCAAGCGAGTCCACAGTTCCTTCCAAATTCCAAAATGACTTTCTGACACAAAAATAGAGATGTTATTAACATATTTGGTCCTGAAGTAGAAAGCCTGGGCCGCTCTGGCTGACAGTCTCTCTCACAGAGAGACCCTTTGAGGATGGAATGCTGGAGGCATGGAATACTTTGTTTCCACATTGAAGGGCAAAGGGACCCGGGATGGGCCTATGCAGCCCCTTTCTCTGCCCAGCTAAGCAAGGTGGGTGCTAGGGTGGCCAGTTATCACCACGGCACCGTGTCCCCTTCCCATCAATTGGCCCTCCCCATCAATCGGCTTTCTGTAATTCTCACCACAGCAAGCTACCTCTTGCTTACCTCTCTGATATGGCTTTCATCACTTCACGGCACGAGCAAGCTTTTTCCAAATATGCATAATTTGGTGAACTCAACCCTGTGAAATTCATTAATTAAGTGAATATATTTCTGTGGGCTGATACAAGAAAGATGATCACCGGGATTATATGACATGATCTTTGGGAGTGTGGGAAAATATGAGCACATCTATTTCCCTCTCCCAATTTCTTTATTGCATACAGTCGTCAAAGCCACACCAAATGGAGAAGATCGATAAAAGTAATATTTATAAAGGCAAACATATGCATAGGTGAGGAGGCATACAAACTTCCAAGTTAAATTTGTGTTTTGGTTTTCTTTCGGTGTGTGTGCATGAATGGGTGTGTATGTATGTGTGTATTACGTGTGTGGATAGTGTATAAGCATGTGCAAGTGCAGGTTGTGACCTGTGCACTCCCAGGGGCTGGAGGAGGACCCTGTGTGTCCTGTTCTACCTCTTTCCATCGGATTCCCTGGACTCCTGAACTTCCACTGAACCTGTAGCTGTGTGTGTACAGCTAACACATCCCTGGGGTCCTTCTGCCTCTGTTCCCCTCCTGGGGCTACAGGCATGACCACACCACAGTTTTTAATGTGGGATCAGGATATTTTCTTCAGATTCTCATGCTTACACCAGAGTGCTCTCATCTACTGAGCCATCTCCCTAACCTCTACTAAGTTAAAAAAAAAAATAAAAAAAAAAAAAACGAAATAAAACTGGTAAATGTATATATATGGTCATAATTGTGTAGGCACAGCTATGACCTTTTGGGTAGAGGGACTTATGGAACCAGGAACCAACACAAAGTGTCACTGGAATGAACAAAACCTATATGCATGCGTCCTTCCTTAGCTGGGAATCCAGTGTCTTCCAGTCTGGCGCAGGCCTGAATTACCACTCAATTTACATTCTCATATTACACATGACTATAACCCTTTTTTGCTTGTAGATCTCTCTTCAAAATAATCCAGGTACCTGCTATTTTTCTTCTCTTATCCAAAATGATTCCTGCCCTACAAACCCTTGATTCATGGTGCGTTGGGTCCTCCTTTCGCAGACCACAGAAAGGGCCGAACACATTGTTTTCCATGTGTCTACAGCATCATAGTGCTTGTCATCCCTGTTGGGATGGTGACCCACTGCACTACACTAGGAGTTCCTTGAGGGTCAGAAATCATGTCTTCTACTCCAGCAGCTCCAGACTGTTCTGAGTACCACATCAACTCAGCTAGATCCCTGCCTCGACTACAGGTCTTCCCAAGCCATGGCCTCTCTCTCACTGATGTTGAAGGGCACCCAGACACATAGTAGCCATCACTGCATCTAAACATTATTGACTGAAGCACAACAGTTCCGTCAAGGTTAGAGATATACATTGCTTTGGAATCAAGAAACAAGTCACCCCTCCAACAAAGCAGTTAAATTCTTGCTACTCAGGGAGCGGCTACAAACCATTCACGTTCCATCCTGACTCTTCGGACTCTCTTGGGAATTTGGAGGGCCCCGGATGCCGGAACAGCTTACACCGTTAGAATTATTAGGTATCTATAGAGAGGGAAGGGGTAGGTTGGAAATATCAAGATGCACTTCAGAGATGAACACATTCTCTGGGTCTAAGAACAAAGTTTATTTGGCGTGAATTTCACATTGCCGAAGTGACTAGGGAGTTAGGGAGGGGCTGTCTGTACCTTAGATGCCTCTCACTGTCAGGACCATAATAAGGTAAATTGTACTGTTACTCGGGTCCCTTTTCTCCTCCTCTTTCTCTTTCATATTCTTGCACTTACTCTTTCTGAGAAAACAAATTTAAGTTCCATTCATTTTTATTTCATGTGCATGGGTCTTTTGACTGTGCATGCCTAGTGCCCAGAGAGACCAAAAGAGGGGGGTCAGAGTCCCCTGAAACTGAAGCTAGAGATGGTTGGGAATCACCATGTGGATGCTGGGAATCAAACTCAGGGCCTCTGGAAGAGCAACCAGTGTTCTTAACGGCTGAGCCATCTCTCCAGCTCCACACTTCCTCTTCCTCTTCGGCTGCCACTCAGCCCTAGAGCTATGCCAGCATCATTGTCTGGTAAATAAGGCAAAACATGGCCTGTAAGAAATGGAAGAACCATGGAGCTGGAGGAGGAAAAACATGAAGATGACTGCCAAGGCTCACCAGCTGTGAGTCTTTCAACAATTTTCCTGGCTAGTCATCAATGCTCTGAATCAGCTTCATTTGGGCTATCACTTAGAAGAAGGGAGAACCCCCAGTAAGTCTTCCCTCTGACCACACCTTAGCAACCTCAGACACGGTGAATGGAGCAGGGATGACATTTGTCTTCTGAACGTAGAAGCTGACTGCAGCTGGCCAGAGCCCATGGGTGAACCCCATATCTGTCCAGCTTTATTGTGTTGATTTTAAGAGCTCAGCATATGGCTATGCATTATATTCTTTGCTCAATATGAAGAGATGCTGTTTGCAGAAACCATAATGGGTGACATTCCCATAAACTCTAAGTAGAGGACCCAAGAGTTGAGGTGTGACATAATGGGGAGTGGTAATGCCCTACAGGGAGAGCTTTAGATGACAATCCTGGACTTCCTGTTGCTTAACCCCCATGGTTCAGTTGGATGAACTTGCAAGAATACATATATAGCTTGGAGACTTTTTTGGTTCTAGAATCAAAGTCAGAACCATGGTTGACAAAAGACGTTTTTCAAGTTTATAGTATTATTGGATTGGGGACACTGAAAGAATAGAAAAGCATGTTCTATTTGTAATTGTGTGTATATGTGTATCTCTGTCTGTGCCTATGCACATGAGTGTAGTCTCTAAGGAGACCCGAAGAGGACATTGGATACCCTGGGCAGTTGGGAGCTGCTTGATGTGGACACTAGGAAAAGAACTCAGGTCCTCTGGGAGAGCAGGAAGAGCTCTTAACTGCCGATCCAACTCTCCAGTCCAAAAGCATATAAAAATTAGTGATTTAGTAAAGAAAATAAATACACAATTATATTTGAATGATCTTAGGATGTCTAGGTCATCATAAGTCATATAGATAAAATACTAAACAGGTATCTTACATGTCAACTTAAGCTGCTATAACAAAATACTACAGAGGCTGGGAATCCAAGGTCAATGTGGCAGTCCAATTGTTTCCTAATTGATGTCTCTTATCCTGGCTTGCAGAAGTTCTCACCATGTCTTTAAATGAGAGAGGCAGAAAGAGGGAAGCATAAGAGAAGAGAGAAGGGGTTAGAGGAGCGGAGAAGTGGAGAAGGTAGGTGGGGAGAGAAGAGGAGGCGACTCTGGTATTTCTTATAAAGAAATAGATCTATCAGATTAAGGCTACTTGTGACGCTGGATCCTTCTGATAGTTTACATAGAAAACTTCCTTCACAGACTCATGATTTGAAACCCAGGGTGATCCGCAGCTGATGATACAGTTCAGAGAGGTTACGGAGCCCAGATGGAGGAAGCTGGCCAGTAGAGGGTGGGCCTTGAGGTTTATGGTGTAGCCCTGTTTCTAACCAAATCTTTTTTTCCTGGTTTGCTGAGACGTGAACAAACAGGTGTCATGGAGACATCTGTCACTGTTCCTTCTCAAACTGCAATGGACTGTATTCCATCCAACTGTGAGCCAAAGTTCCTTCAGTAACTTCTTAGATATTGGCCACAAGAAGAGTAATCAGTTGAGTCCTATGGCCTCCCTTGACTCTATCACTTCATCACAGATTAATCTTTGAGTCACTTTGGGGGTTAGAGCTTTAAGATATGTGTGCAGAAATATTCAGTCCATAGCACATGTCAAATGTAACTTATTTGCCCATAGAACCTAGCACAATGTGATAGCCAGTGTCTAAAATGGTTTTCCTCATTTATTACCTATCAATAATCATGTCTTCATGTAATCTCCTAACACTGAATAGGGGTAGGCTCTATAAACAACAGAATGTTGCAAGAATTACGGTGAGTGTTTTTTGGGACCTGCTCATAAATTTGTGCTACCACTTCTAAATTAGTTTCTTTAGGGAAAGCTAGCTGCTGTCAGGTCAACTCACAGCAGCAGCCTTCCGGAGAGGTCCACATGGCAAGAAAGGGCTTCATAGGAAACCTGGTAGAAACACAGTAAAGCTTGGATAAAAAAGGGAGGTGGTACCAAATGTGGAGGTGTCTTCGGTCATGAAGCTTCTGAAGGCAGAAGCATCCTATGAATAGGGCTCATCTTCAGAATGCACTGAGTGGGTGAATCAAGCGCTCAGAGAGTGGAGATGAAAGGCACAGATCACTGCCCTAGGGTAAGGGAACACTGTCTGTCTGTCTGTATGCTTGTTTTTGCATGTGTGTGCGCATATGTGGGGATAAGCATGCACATTTGGGGTGGTGGTGGGCATCATCCTCCATTTCTCTTCAACCCTATTCATCAAGGCAGGGTAACTCAATCAAACTCAGAGCTTCTTGATAGGGTTGGTTTTGCTGTCTCCATTCTCTGGGGACTGGAATTCCAAGCAGGCACCTGGACCTCCCTGACATTTATGAAGGTTTCCGGGGGTCCAAACTCAGGTTCTCACACTATGTAGCAAGCACTTGAACCATTGAACCATCTCCCTAGCCCTTGAGGAACTAATAATAATAATAATAATAATAATAATAATAATAATAATAATAATAGCTTGTTGCATTTCAGAATTGCTCTGACTTGATCCCTCCTTTGTGCTCCATTTCTCCTTCTACTAGGCACAGGGACCTACAATGTTTGCTCTATTCCTGTGTATTAGTGTGGAGGGAGATGACTGGGGTCTCCAAGTCTTTAGATAAAAGAAACTGCACAAGGTCTCGGGGAGATTTAATTGCATCTGAACCTGATCTACACCATCAGTTCCTGGACATGGAACTGATAATATAGTAGGATGTGGAAGCCTGTGTCGAAGCAGGCTTTGCATTGAGAGTAAGACATGAATCAATGGGAGTCAAGGAGGTATGAAGGAACACGATAGCCCCCCAAGAAGACCCCAGTTATGCTTGCATCTGATACCCACATTTCTGTGTTGCCTTTTCCAACTTGGAACAGGACCAACTGTGTAACCAACACAGCATACTTGTGGGTGTAGTAGTGTGTAACTTTGACTTTGGGTCTTAGAAGATAATGACCTCGTCTTGGATTCCTGGCTCTGGTGGTGCGCAGAAATTCCATGTCTGAGGACACTGAGCCCTACGGAATGGCCTTTTGGCAAGGACGGAGGCTTCTCAGTTACCACTATTAACTTGGTGGCATCTGAGGGGTTTTCCTGTAAATGGATGCTCCTGCCCCAGTCTTGCTGTTTGGGGACAGATTTCAAACTACAACCTTGTAGTAAAGCGTGTTGTCCAGAGGAGTGGTGAGGATCATGTGTTAGTACTTCGACTTAAAATAACTTCTTCAAATATTAAAACATTTTCCTTTTAATTTGTACACTAAAATTTATTGTAACTATATATGTATATATGCATATACGTATCATCAGACTTTGCTAATATCACCTCCCCCTTATCATCCTATGTCCCCTCTCTCCTTCCACTGACTTCCTTCTCCCCCCAGAATAATTTCTTCTTAGTTATTATATGTATGTATGAATGTGAAAGTATCATTAGATCTAGATTTTGCATATGAAATAAAATTTGATGCTTATATTTCATCTATCCCAATTACCTTCTCTTTCCCCCTTTTTTAAGCCCCTTTTTTCTTCTACACACATCCCCACCTACTTTCAGCTCACACACACACATACATACACATGCAGATACATTGAAATCCAGATTCTGTATATGAGAGAAAGCATGCACTATTTATCTTTCTGAGCCTGGCTTATTTTGCTTAACATGTTTTCCAGTTCCACCTGTTTTCTGGCAAATGACAAATGTTCCTCCACAGCTGAGTGAGTCTGTTGTGTGGATGTATGTACCACATTTTCTTTATGTATTCATCCGTTCTGCGCCTAGACTGGTTACATGTCATGGCAGCTTGGAATTGTGTAGCAATAAACATGCGTATACAATTATCCCTGTGGGTTGTTGGCTTCAGTATCTTTAGCTATACCCAGAGAAGGCATTGCTGGATCTCAATGTAGTTTTAGTTTTAGTTTCCTGAGGGACCCTTTGCCAACAGCAATGCAGAAGGGCATCATTTCCCCTGCATCCTTAGCCTCATTTGTTTGTTTACTTAGTTTCAGCCATTCTGACTGGAGAGAGATGGACGCTTGGTGTAGTCTGAATTTGCATTTCCCCCAAGGGCTGAGGATGTTCAGCATTTCTTTCTATATTTATCGGTCATTTGTATGTCTTCTTTTGGGTGATTTGGGGCTTGTGTGTAGGGGTTGTTGGTGGTTTAATTTTATAGTTCTTTGTAAATTCTAGCTAGACAGCATCCGTTAGATGTATAGTTGGCAAACATTCTCTCCCCTTCTGTAAGCTCTGTTTACACTGTTGATTGTTCCCTTGGCCATGCATCAGCTTTCTATTTTCATGAAGTCACATTTGACTTGCTATTATTTGCTAAGTCAGTTTCGGAAAGACTTTGCTGGTGCCTACATTTGAAGTATTTTTCCTGTTTTTCTCCAACAGTTTCAATGTTTCAGGTCTTACATTAAAGTATTTAATCCATTTAGAATGGATTTTTTTTCTAACAGTGTGAAAGATAGGGGTGTAATTTTATTCTTCTGCAGATGGATATCCAGGCTTCATAGCACCATTTGTTGAAGAGGCTGGTTTTTTCTAAAACTTGGTTTTGGCACCTTCCTTAAAAGTTAGGAGGACGTAGCTGCCAGGGTTTATTTCTGGGTTCACTATTGCTTTCCATTGGTCTGTTGGGTGTGTGTGTGTGTGTGTGTGTGTGTGTGTGTGTGTGTGTACATGTGTGTGTACATGTGTGCGTACATGTGTGCGTACATGTGTATATGTGTGTGTGTACACGTGTATGTGTGTGTGTACACGTGTATGTGTGTGTGTGTATGTGTACGTGTGAGTCTTAGTGCCAGTGTCATTTAGACACTATTGCTCTATAACATAATTTGAATCCCAGGAATTGGAGTTCGGAAATATGTTCACTATTTAAGGTCCTCTAGGGTTCCACATGAATTTCAGGATTTTTTTCTAGTTCTTTATGTAATTTTAGTGGCATTTTCATGAGGATTGCATTGAATTTGTAGATCTTTTTTGACAGTATAGTTAGTTTCTCATGATGAGTTCTGCTGATCTGTAAGTAGGGCACGTCTTTCCATCTTCTAGACTCTTTCTTAATTTCTTTCTTCAGAACTTTAAAAGTGTTTTTATAGAGATCTGTCACCTACCTGGGTAGACTTATTCTAGTCATTTCTTTAAAACGTAATATGAATGGGATCGCTCCTCTGATTTGCTTTCTTGGTGACTTTATTGTTGGTATACAGAAAAGCGATGGATTTATAGATGTTGATATGGTGTCCTGCTATTTTGCCAATAGTGATGATCAGATCAAAGTCATTTTGGTGGAATCTTTAGAGTTTTGAAGTATATAATCATGTTATCTGAAAATAAGGATAATTGGATCCCTTCCTTTCTTGTTTATGTCCCCTTTTTCTTTCTCTTATCTTATTCTCAAATTAGTACTTTAAGTACTCTAGTCAATAAAATTAGAGAGAGAAAAGAGGCTTGTCTGTCTCCTAGTTGAGAGAAACGCAGTCTGTTTTTCTCTAATGTTAGAATGCTGGCTGGAAGTTGGTATACACGGTCTTTGCTATGTTAAGGGTTGACCCTTCTATGCCTTATTTCCTGGGGCTTTTATCACATGGATTAATACAATTTCTGTAGCTCCTCTTCCCCACCAGCGAGCCATGGCAGGAGCCATGTGTTCCCTGCTCCTGTACTCCCTGTTGACCCCCTCTTTCTCTGCTCTTTACCTCTGTCCTAGGACCCCACTTACGACTCCTAACCATTTTCTAATCTTTCTTTGGAAAAACTCCACACCACCCTGAATCTTCTTATACATCACATCGCACAGAGGCTACTTCTAATCTCTATTTTATATCCTAAAGTGACTTTTATATAGTAGTTACACGTTATACACATGTCCTGCTTTTTTTTTTTTAAGTCAAAAACTTAACTAGTAAGAAAGCAAAATAAGTGAAACCAGCCACTTCCTAAGGAGAGCTGGCGTAGGATCAGAAGACTCAGCACTCTGTGTGATGTCATTGCAAATGATAGCACCTTGGACAAGGCACTTGCTTCCTAAATGCAGGCATTAGCTGTCCCATGTGTTAAAACATGCATGACGGAAATGCCCTGCAGAGGCAGATACAGCTAATATGCACAGAAATTCTCTAGACAAGCAGTGTGGATACCCAGTGTAGTCAGTAGCTGCTGGACTCCATTAAAGCCTGCACAGCCAGACCAGTACCACGCTGTGAAACTGATAAACCAAGACACACAGTTATCCCATTATCCTGCCTGTTTATCACCAGAAACAAGTGCCCCCAGAATTTCTATGCAGAAGGAAAGATATCTCTTCGTACCAAGGCTTCTCCCAGCTGCAGCCAAGTGATTGGTTTTTATAAGTAGAGTGTAGCAGCCTCTGAGGCTGGGAGCCTTGCCCAGCTTCCTAGCTGGCAGTGCCACCCTAGGCCAGGCACTTCCGCATCTCTCAGCCTCAATGTCCTTATCTGTACAAAGGAGACAGACAACATGACCACTTAGGGGCATTGTGAATGCTCAAGCAAAGATGTGTGTGAAGAAAGTCTTTTATGCACCTGTTCTTCCTTTGGAAGAATTGCTTTGACACAAAGGGAGAAACTGAGTGGTTGGGTTAACTTTTTGGCAAGGTGACAATATATGAAGATTCAATTGTTGCTTCAGACTTGAGATTTATAGGGACATTAAGGTGATGTCATGTTCTTCAAATATGACTACATTAATAGCACTTTTGCTCAGGTATTGAGACATGGGATCCTGGAACGGGCATTACAACCTCAATTTCTAGTTGAAATTTATACTAGAAAAAAATTACAGGAAAGGTAATGTTTGGGCTGGGAAAAAGCAACCCAAATGTTTCCCCAAGATTTCTCCCATAGCCTTTCTCTCCTGGAATGTCTAGAAGAAGCAACTGCTTATAGAGACTCTGGGACCTGGACTCATTCTCACCTGTCTCCATGGTTCTGGAATCTTCACTGATGAAGTTGCTCAGCCTACAAAGCCTCACCTGGAGTCCTGGCTTCCCACAGATTTAAAGGATGAATCCAAATCACTCTGGTCCTGGATGTTCCCCAGAGCATTACCAGTTCTCCCATAGTCAACCCCCTGCCTCTGTCACTGAGGTGTGATGGTCTTGGTTCATTGACCAGGCCTCTGTAGGCACCTTCTATAACTTGGTCAGAGAGCTGAGCTCCTGGAGCCCAGAGCCCTTCTGTTCCTTCAGCTGTGTTCTCTCGCCATAGAGCAGTGCTGGGTCATTTATACTGAATGATTGGAAAGGAAGAAGGGAAGGGAGAGAAGGAGGAAGTGGAGAGGGAAAGAGGAGGAGGAGAAGAGGAAGGAAGAGAAGGAGAAATGGAATGTACAGGAGGGAAGTGAAGAGTGCTGATGATTTTGAGGTGCTATCCTGATCTGTCTCTCTTGTGGCTACTCACCATCACAGGTACTGCTACCTCGATTTTACACAAGAAGGAACTAAGGCTTGGAAATTGGCAGCAATTATACAGGCAGCAGTTGGAAGCCTGGTAGGAAATGCTGCAGTATGTAAGGAAAGCAGGCTCAAGTTTGGAAAAGGGGTGGATGAGAAGGACCAGCTATGAATTTGGGCTCTTTCGCAGGGACAATAAGGACTAGTAATGGCTGGTGTTCCTAATAACATCCAAACAAATCATCCAGGCAACTGAATGCTTATTGAATTAGGATGTTTTTAGGGAGTGGAATAGGATTCATTTTTATACAGCATTTTTGACACATCAGTGCTTAGGTGTCAAGGTTCCAACAGTGCATGAGCCTGTAGGGAGATAGGATTGCCAAGTCAGACCCATGAGCCTGGGGAGTTACCGATCTGGTCAATGGGTCTTAAGAAAGCTGCCAACAGACTGAGTGGAGGTAGCAGGCTCACTTTCAAATACTGTCTCCCAGGCAAGCATGGATTTAGTTTACGGAATGTGTTCTTTGACTCTGGCTATGACTTCTCACCCCTATATTCCTCTATCTGTATCTCTACCTGTCTTTTCTTTTCTTTCTTTCTTTTTTTTTTTTTAAAAAAAAAAAAAAAAACCTCTGTCCAGTATTGTCTCCTCTCTATGAAGAACTTCAACTGTAAGATTTAAACCAATGACTTTTAACAGCATTTTGAGATCCAGCCCAGATTTTCCTCTGGTCTCCAGGCCCACATGTAGAAACCAGCTGGTGGACAGGTCTATCTTGACAAGGCGTATCTTGAACTCCAAACCCATTTTGTCAATGGCATATTGAGGCTTCATTCTCTGCTCATCTGTAAAAAACTGGTTCTAAACTCAGAGATGGAGTGATGAGAGATTAACATTGACCCTCAAAACCCCAACATTCCCACTTCTCAGATGGGTAAAATGAAACCCGAGACAGATGCACACTGAACCCAGAGGGTACCAGTCTCACCTAAAGTCATCCACATTAAGTGATAAAATTGAGATCTAAGCAACATACAATTTTTCTGTAACCCCAACCTATGATTTCTTTAGTACAGGGGAGGGGACATCAGTTGGACTAATTCACTTAGCCATGCTGGCACTTCATGTGAGGCCCTTTACTGGGAGCTTTGAAATTATGGAGGATGAAAGACACATTTAAGGATCCGTGGTCATCATCATTACCATCCTCCTCTTGGTTTGGGATAATAGCAGTTGCCGTTTTAACCACCAGCTCCAGTTAAGAAGCCTTCAGATTTTCATGCTTCTGGCGTGTAGAAATCAGCTTCCATGGCAACACCAACAAGAACTTTCTTCCACCAGTATTTGAAATTTATTTCCGGTACTCATACTTAAAGCGGAAATGTCAAGGAATGCGTTGTCTTAGGTAAACTGCCTTTATTTATGATAAATGAGAAGATTTGCAAGAGTATATTTTAAAAAGACTCAGAATGTATTCCTTTGTACTTCAAAGGCCATTTGGTCTTGGGCCCAACAGGCAAAGTGGTTATTATGGTCCCATGTGGGAAAAGGCGGGTGAGGCTGGAATGTGCCCAGTAAACATGAAACCCCATCCACAGAACTCCACTTGCTCCCGCTGCTCTGCTGAGGCTAATTGGAGGAGGGCAACCTTTTTTTGAGAAAGGAAAGAAACTTCTGGATTTGAAGCAGATGTCTGAACTTTGCAGAATCTACAATACAGGCTTTTAAAAGAAATATTGCAATAATTAGGAGTCCGGTTTGAAGTCAATGTGTTGCTGTAAAAATTAAGGATGTTTACAACTGTGGGAAGGCTTTCTTTTAAAACCCAATTCTGATTCCAATTTGCTAGCAAATTGCATCCTGGCCCCATGGAGGGAGAGATCGGGGGACCTGGTTAATAGATTAGGATGCTTGCTGTCCATCAAAGAGCAGGTAGGTGCTTGTTGTTTATGAAATCAAATAGGAATTCTCAGAATATGATCCAGACTTCATTTGTAGAATTTTGTGACCTAAAAAAAAATAATTTGATATTTGGAACCAAACAAAATGTTTTCTCAATTGATTACACACACACACACACACACACACACACACACACACACACACACACACGGTTTTCCTTGTGTGGTCCCTGGAATGGAAGTCTAGTATTTACTAAAATGACCACAGTGTTTCAGATATTGGTTAGTTATGAAACACTGCATTATATTCAATTTTAGGTTATCCAAGGACAAGAAATGGGACAATATATGAATTAAACTTCTCTGAACTCATAGGTCATTATTAAGTATCAGAAAAACATAGGGTTTTTTTTTGGCACAGAACAGAGGATGCAGGTCCACAAGAATATTGATTAGCACAGAATATGAGATGGACAATCTGTAGTGAAGGGAAATTCCAGTCAGAATGGGAGAAAAACCCAGTTCCTATAAATTTCTAGTTTTGTGGCCCTATTTAAAAACTTTTAAATCATAAATAATGTTGTAGATAGTAGCGTCTACTTTTTATTGTTGGTAATCGATTATAAGAGAGACTATGAAGCACTCCTTATGGAATAGCTACTATACTCTAGGTGCAGGAGAACAATGGTCCCTCACCCAGCACACATACGCCCAGTACTGTTTTATTTGGTGAGGTCAATGTCCCTGTCAGAACAGCATCTTGTAGAACTCTGGAGAAGAGGGGGAAAGAAAGCATGCTAGGTCAACCTTAGGTTTCTCAACAGCTCCTCGTGTTTTCTGACAGAGACCCAAGCTCTACTCTGACACCGGCCAGCTCCACTGGTGATGTTTCTCCCCATCTCTTGCAGAAGGAGGCATGCCACGTGACTGAATTCTGTCACAGATGCGGGGAACGGAACGGATGTGTACAACGTCTAAAGCAGACCACTTGCTCTCCATCTCTTTTAGTTTTGCTCCCACAGGCAAGATGACGTCGCTCTAGCAACGGAAGCATACACATCCCAGATCAAGATGAGGTCGCTCCAGCAATGGCAGCGTCCACACCCCAGACCCCTGCACAACTTCACAGAACAGAGAATGACGACTCTGGGACTGTCTGTCTGTGACCTCCATCCCATCAGTTTCCACACATGATTTTTTAAAATAGCGACTTTGTTACAGATAGTTTTTAACTTTACCCGTTGTTAAGGCACCCCAAACTCCAGTCCAGGGGTTCTCAATCTTCCTAATGCTGGGACACTTTAATACAGTTCCTCAGGTTGTGGTGACCCAGCTACCCCCCCCCCAGCCATAAAATTAGTTTTGCTTCTACTTCATAACTGTCATTTTGCTACTGTTATGAATCATAATGGTATTTTTGGAGACAGAGGTTCGCCAAGGGGGTCGCAATCCACATGTTGAGAACCGCTGCTATAGTCTGTTGTAGAAAGCTAGCCTTATCACGTTCCAGAACAACAACAACAAAACTGATTATGTAGGTCCTCTCAACCAGGAGGTTTGGTCGTTCTCCATGAGTCATCAATGAATTATAGATGGAGTAGTATAGGGAAGACCCGGGGCAAAGTTAAACAGGGCTTGATCTGAGGCAGTGACTGCCGTGGAGTGGAGGCTACCGAATAAAAGGAGGCAAGCTTGGAAGCTTGAGATGGGGTTACTTGTGGGGGGCCTTATTCGATTATGGAGTCAACACCCAGTTAAGCATAGGAAGAGATTCTTGGGAATTGCATCTAGCCTATTTAAAAAGATGATTCTGTTTGATTTACTTATTTTTAGAGAGAGTCATTGTTAGAGGTCAATTCTGAATATGCAAACATTGAAGTGGCATTTATTCCTCCAAGGTTGCCTCAGATGCCATCTAATTCCTAATTCTCAGTGCTCTAGATTCTGGAGGTTGACATGAGACCCTCTGTGTTCTAGGATGGGTTTCAGTGACTTATTCAGAGTTGGTTAGTTTAACAGAGACTCAGTAAGTAAATATTATGTGCCCGACCTGCTCTAGATACTGGAACTTCAGATATGCATGAAACTTGACCACTGTTTTCACAGAACTTGAAGTCTGGACTCTATTAATATCCATTGTCAGTGACAACGTTTCCTTTCTGGGAAGGACTTTTGGGAAGTATTCTAAATAAAATAGATAAAGTTTACTTCAGGAAACCTATGGTCTCCAATTATCATTAAATGTATCCCTCATCTAGTCCTTCCTTACAAGCATAGATAGAGGGGGACTCTTAGCCTATCACTACAGAGTAAGTTCCTTCAAGAGAAAACTTTATTATATTTCTCTCTGATCTCTCTCTGCATACCAACATTTATTGCTTGGTAAATAGTCTACAAACATTTGATGAAAGGAAATTCAATCCATGCAGTAAAATATACTGTTCCGAAAGTGTACATGTCCATTCTGTGTAATAAAAGAAACACGTGGAGGTATTTTAAATTTCTCAATCATTGTCAAGCTCCATCAAACTAATTATTACTGAGGGAGTAATTTTAAAACACACAACAATCACGTCGGCTTTAATAACCTTCCACACTTGTCCTTTGTTAATGGTAATAGAAGGTGATAATTCATTTCTTCTCAATACTTTCCAGAAATGCTTTCATAACTAGTAAAACTCCAGTAGTTTGGGTTCCACATTTATGAGGCAGTAATGGAGTGAGTGAATTGTGCACTCCATTTATAACTTAGCAACAGAGGTGCACATGTGAAAGTTAGCTCAGACAATGTTTTCTAGACTACTTGAATTCTTAGTACCTACAACGAAACTTTATTTGTATAAAGAGAACATGGTCATGCCTGAAGACACTTGTCAATCACAGTTCACTCTCTTAAGAGGAGGGTAAAATTAGAAATTGTATTCTTAGAAATACACTATCATAGCCTTATTAGAATACTAACTATAATAAGAAAGTAATAGTCTCAACACTATTGATCAAGTGCAAAGCACGTGCAGACCAGAGAGAACTAACTTGAAGATGTGTGGGTTAGGATGTAACTCAGTTTGTAGAATGCTTGCCTACCTTGCATAAAGCTACACATTCAAAACAGGCACGGGGATGCATGCCTCTAATCCCAGTACTTGTGAAGCAGAGATAGAAGAGCTAAGGTTCAAGGTCTTTCCTGGCTACATAGCCAGTTTCAGGCCAATTTGTGCTACATGAGACTATTTTAAAACAAAAGGCGACTGTAAACATTAAGTTCTTGATGCCTACCCAATTGAGAGAAAGTTAAAGGATGGATCTTAAAGACTACACGCAAGGGATTCTTAAGACATCTTGTAAAGGCCTAAAGAAACATCCCGAAGAAAACATCAAATAGATTCACTTTTAGACAGTACCAGAGTAAACTAAATACGGTGTCAGTGGCAATTTCACAAAATATAGACTTCCACCAGGTAGCATAGAATAGTGGTTGATTTAAAATGAAAGTACATAATTTATCTCATCTCAAAAAGAGAAGAATCAAGGTAACTATTTCATAGTTTGAAGAAGGAAACATTTGCTGTGGCTCCTAGTTTTGGGGACTTTAGCTCCCCGTATTTGCTGGCTCTACTATTGGAGGACCTGTAGTGGGGTGGTGCTCTGGGCTGGAAGGGTAGGGTGGGACAGAGCTGTTCTCATGGCAGCCCGGAAGCACAAGAGACAGACAGGAAGGGGATAGAACAAGATACAGTCACCAGGGCCCTCCCCCAATGACCCGCTTTCTCCAGCAAGGTCCTCCCAACCAAAGTTTCCAGAACCTCCCCTCCAAGAATGTGTCCTGGCTACATGTTTGTTCATTTTACCCAAGGTAGAGAAATCTCTGGGAAGAAGGATCTCAATTGAGAAAATGTCTCCATCAGACCGCCTGTAGGAAAATCTGTGAAGTATTTTCTTGGTTAATGATTGATGGGGTCGGGCCCGGCTCACTAGGGGTAGTACCACCCCTGAGCAGGTGATTCTGGATGCTTTAAGAAAGCAAGTCACAGGGAGCAAGCCAGTAAGCTGTGTTCCTCCATGGTCTCTGCTTCAGTTCCCACCCCTAGGTTCCTGCCTTGGGTTCCTGTCCTGAATTCCCTCAGTGACGGACTGTGACCTGGGATGTATAAGCCAAGTAAATCTCTTCCCACCCAAGCTGCTTTTGGTCATGGCATTTATCACGGTAACAGAAACCAAACTGGGGCACAGCATCACCAGCTAGGGACCAATATTCTAACAAACCTGGAAGAGACAGCTCATATTCCAACTATAAAACAGTCCTAAAAAACTCTAGTCCTTAAGACCTTTTGAAAAAGATGCTTTTTTATTTTTTTTAATTGTGTGGAGGGGGAGGGGTATTGTACATGTGAATTGTAGCACAGTACCCACAGAGGATAGAAGAGTGTGTTGGATACCTTTGGAGTTTTAAGCCACCAGCCTTGAATTCTAGGAACCAAACCTAGTTCCTCTGAAAGACAAGCAAGCATGCTCTATCTTTATCTCTGGGATGTCTCAGAGATGAAAAATCACTCCAAACCCAAAATATTTGGTTTAGACTATTAAAAGAACTCTTTGGGAATTTGACCAATAAACTGAGTAAATGACTTAATTTTTATTCTTGAAATCTTTTATTTTTTATTTGCTGTGCATGCATATTTTGCTTGCGTGTACATATACATCCCACGTGCCTTCTTGGTACCTGCAGAGGCCAAAAAATGATGTCTGATCTCCTTGAATTGGAGTTATGGATGGTTGTAAGCTACTATGTGGGTGCAGGGAACAGAACCCAGGAACTTTGCAAGAGCAACAAATGGTTCAACTCCCTTCATTTTTAAATACTTATTTATTTATCTAATGTACATTGGGGTTTTGCCTGCCATGTATGCATGCATGAGGGTATCAGATCCCCTGGAACTGGTTTTACAAACAGTTGTGAACGGCTTTGTGGGTGTTTGGAATTGAACCCAGGTCCTTTGGAAGAGCAGCCTGTGCTCTTAATTGCTGAGCCATCTTTCCAGCACCGATTTTTAAATACTCTTTAAGGAGGAAAAGATTTATACGTTTTCCTGAGAATGTGCTTGGATCTTGTTCTAAAGTCACACATGCTAAAATGTAAAGAAAAAAGAAAACCTCACCTGATAGATCCTCCTACTAAGAAATAATCTTGTTAGCACTGTGATGATGAGTTTCCCACACTTGTGGTAAATATATACTTTCTGTATTAAAAACATGTCAGTAAGATATTATGTGTGTTCTCATAATCTTTGATTTTCGCTTGCTGTATATTAGATAAATAACAATGTGTGAATTGTAACAACTGACAAATTGAGACTATTATGAATGTCTACTGTTTGATGAACCATCTTTCCCCAAGGGAATGAAAATTGTCACCAGTCTGTTTGGCTGTTAAAAACTGATGCTATGCCAAAGTCTGTGTGTCCACATTGCAATACCTCTTGGATTATATCCCCAAGATTAATTTGTAGGAGATTACATAAGGACAACCTTCACTAGAACTCATTATTACCAAACTGTTAGACAAGTTTATCAATGACTTTCCTACTAATAATGCAGAGTAAGTGGACTGATTTACCTATAGAGGATGCTCATGAGCTTGGTATCTCATTAGAACAACTTGACATATTCTAGAACAAAATACAGCACTAAAACAAAAGAAAATGAAGCAGAAATCCCACCCCAAACCAATTACATGTGAATATTTGCAATAGGAATTAGACATCACTATTATGGGGCTATGCATGTCATTACTGAGATCAATTTTATACACAATAGTATCAACCAGTTTAAAGGGTGCAATTCAGTGTTAACTATCATTGCAATAGAAATATAAAATATTCATTTTATCACTCTCTAAATTTCCCTTCGCTACCTTATGGTCAACCATCACATTCAATCTTTGGAAGTCTCTATATCACAGTTTTTCTTGGTTTTGAATTTCATACTTTTGAAATTCATCCATGTTACTGAATGTATCAGTACTTCATTTAAAACACAATGTGCCATTGTGTGGGCATACCACAATAATCTTATCCAGTCATCAGCTGATGGTCATTTGGAATGCTTCCAGTTTGCAGTGATGAATGAAGCTACTTTTATATATTCAAAAATATACATATGTTTCTATGGACATATGTTTTACCTTAGTAAATGCTTCATGGATACTTGAAGATTGATTATATTCTGATGCTTCTGCGTTCTGTGTCTGTAAAGGTCTATTTGACAGAATTGGTTTGTAGGATAGATCAGCTCTATTCTGTCCTTTGTGAGCTCTCTATTTGTTTTATAGAGACAAGTGTTGAAATCTCCAAATATAATTGTGAATTTGTATATTGTAGAGTTCTTGTAGTTGTAGCTTAATGCTTTCTGAAGCTGTAGATTCCATTTATACAAAATGACCATTGTTATTGAGTTAGCTTCTTATCTTCATGAAAGGTCTCTGTCTCTTGAACATTCTTCGTTCTGAAACCTTTCACTGCCCTCTGTCTAGATACACCATCTCTATGGTTTACACAGTTGTGTATTTTTTCATTCTTTACTCTCAGCAAATCTTTATGCTTTTCCTCATATTCACACTAGACTTCTTGTTAAAAAGTAAATCTCCAGCCAGTATAATTATTTCAAACCAGTTGAATAGTCTGGGTTTTCATTTGAGTGTTAAATAATTTTCTCTAAATACAGTTACCAACATAATTAAGTTTCAATCTTCTGGCTTGCTGATAGTTTGTGACTTGTTTTTATCTATTCTTTATCCTTGTTCTCATTTAAACTACTGTTTTGTATGTGTGATTAATTTTGTAATTTTATAATTATATTCTATCTACATTTTTTAAATCTTCAATTATTTCCATTTCCTATTCTGGTCCTTCATACTGTTATTATCACATATATCTCACATTTATTATTAGTTCTTTGAGAATTTCATAGAGTGTATTTTGATCATATTTACTGCCTCTCATAACTCCTTTCAGATCCACCCCTCTTTCCTACCTACCCCAATTTTTGTGGCCTTCTATTGGATCGTGGCTGACCTACCAGGGGTCACGCTCTTGAAGAGAACTGGCTCTCCCTCTCCCAGGGTTCATTGCCAGTAGCTCCACAGATAAAGGTGGAACTTCATGATAACCCACGGCCCCTCCATGAGGCCGTGGCGTATCTAGACAGAGGGCAGTGAAAGGTTTCAGAACAAAGAATGTTCAAGAGACAGAGACCTTTCATGAAGATAAGAAGCTAACTCAATAACAATGGTCATTTTGTATAAATGGAATCGTACAGCTTCCATGCTGTGATTCTGTCTGGTTTGAACGAGCCTCTATAGATTACATGCCCACTGTGGGCTTATATATGGAACTGCCTTGATGTGCCTACGAAACACTGTTTCCTTATCATCATCAACTGCCTCTGGCTCTTATGTTCTGCACTCTTCTTTCTCAATGATTCTGAGCCTTGGGAGGATAGAGTGTGATAGAGATGTCTATCTTTCATCTGAGCATTCTGCAGTCTCTTATTCTCTGCACCTTGCCCAGTTGTTCTATAACTTCAGAAAGCCAAGGAGTGAGGAAATATGTGTCATGCATTCCTTTAGAGTTCTCGCTTCTGATCCTCCACACTCCACTCCACAGGTCTGTTGTGGTTTGAATTGAAACTGACCCCCATAGCCTCGTATGGTTGAACACGTGTTCTGTAGCTGATGGCGCTGTTTAAGAAGGTTCCGGGACTTTTAGGAGGGGGAGGACATCACTGGGGGTGGGCTTTGAGGTTTCATAGCCTGGCCCCACTTCCTGTTCTCCTGCCCCACTTCCTGTTCTCCTGCTCTACTTCCTGTTCTCCTGCTCTACTGTCTTAAAGTTCTATTTGAATTTTGTTATTTCTTCTACATTATTGCCACACCAAAGTATGATTCCTTTATACTATTGAGTTCTGAGAATATATGTATACTAGCCCTTTAAAATTATTCATACTGGTACATAAACATGAAATTATACAAACTTTAACTCATGCATACCTCGGACATGTTTAATGTGCCTTAAACGTATTTCTCCTCCAATTTTTATTTTTGGTATGGTAAAAATGCTCACAAGCCTTTTGGCTAGCTTTCTGAACTGTACAGACATAGTTTTCACCTGTCGCAACTTTGCCTTCTTCAATGGCGCACCAGAACTAGGTAACCTTGTCTAACCAGGTCTTAGTAGCTGTTGATAAACCTTACCCCAGTGTAATAGCTGCCGTCCTCATTACCTTGTCCTTTTGGAGTCCACTTCTACTGACATCTTTCTATCAGTTATGGGCCATATTTTTCTTTTTTACATATTTAGTAATCCTGTTCATTTTACTTTGGTCCCCAACATTGTGGGTTGTATACTGTTAAGGTATAGGATTTTTTGTTTGTTTGTTTGTTCGGTTGGTTGATCTATTGTTTTTTCTTGAGACAGACTTTCATGTAGCCCAGGCTGCCTCCAAAGTTGCAACGTAGTCGAGGATGACCAGATGTACTGTCTCCTCTGGAGGTACCTACTGAGTGCTGGGGTTATGTCTAATCATGTGTCTCGACTGAGAGAACACCTTCTGGGTGACACATCCCCTTTTTAGTCTCCCTTATGAGCTCTGGGAACTGTTCAACCTGCTGCTTTGGGGAGTCCTTATCTTTCCATCTCATCAAGTATTCCCTGTGTGTGAAGAGATTCACTAGTCAGGTTTGAGGCTCCCCACACCCCATAATTCTCTAGAGCTCTCACTAGGCAATGTCTTGCTTTTAGTATTCTATCCTGGAAATCCTAGTCTGGTAAACTGGTGTCCTGGAATTAGGATCTCTGTTTTGAACTCCCTTCCCAGGGACTGCTGGGTTATATTTGGGTTCTCTTTTCTGCCACGTTTGTCCTGGAAAGAGCTTCAGGCCAGACACACACCAGGCACCTTCAGGACTCACCTCCTTTCTATTTTTTCTCTCAGGGGAAACATCTTGCTTTGCCTGTTGCCCTACATGTGAAAACAATTGTTTCCTATATTTGTCTGGTTTTCTAGATGCTTATGATAGAAGAGCAATTCCCACAGCAGTTAA
Source organism: Peromyscus attwateri (assembly GCA_902168425.1). Classification (NCBI taxonomy): domain Eukaryota; kingdom Metazoa; phylum Chordata; class Mammalia; order Rodentia; family Cricetidae; genus Peromyscus; species Peromyscus attwateri. Next base: position 10,127 of record CABHPP010115061.1, on the reverse strand, counting down.
TGCTTCATGGTCAGAAGCAGATGTCGACATCAATATTTCATGCATTTCTTGGGGTTTCTCCATTGTGCAGTAGGAGCCGAGACCAACTTTAGATAACACACTGATACCGTTTTGTTTACCTTTTAAATAAATAAAATTACATACTCAGTTTTTGTTCTTAAGTTATGTGTAAGGTACAATATCTATACTTACTGGCTGTTTATATATTTTCTTCATACTCAAGCCTGTTTATGATTTTTTTTTACTCCCTTTTCATCAAAAGATTTGTTTTCTTACAGGTCTGCAGGAGCTCTTTATATGTTGTGATATTATTCTTCGTTTGCCATTTATATTGCATGCAACTTTCTCTCCCAGTTTATTATGTGTATTTAAACCTCGTTTATAGAGTGGTTGCAATATGAAGAGAGGAGAAGGGAAAGTCATAGTCTGCGCTACAAAGATGCTTCTGGTTTTATTTGTAGGCAAATATACATCAGCTATTTCTGTTATGGTTTCTGGCTTGTTACACATCTCGTGAAAATGCTGCTTTGTGATGTGAGAGGGGAATTATTTTCAACAGCTTTAGTTAAGCACATTCCTCCCAGGCACATTCCAATGAAAGGACTTCATTATAGTACTTTGCCTTTTCTTGGCTAATATATTCTCCAGGATCTTAGAAGACCTAATGCATCCCATTGCCTCTGAAAATAAAGGCTCAAAATTTGCATAAAATCTGGGTAGCTGGCCCTTGGGAAGTGACTCCTATTGTGTTAGTTGGATTTTCTCAGAGAAATAGAACCAACAGGAGATGGATAGAGAGATGGATGGATGGATGGATGGATGGATGGATGGATGGATGGATCAATCTATGATAAATGGCAGATAGGTGGGTTGGTAAATAAACATATTAGAATTTGGTCCATGCCATTATAAAGGCTGAGAAGTTTCACTGTCCACTGCCTGCAGTCTAGAGACCCAGGAAAGCCCATGATATAATTCCAGTCTATGGAGAGGGGAAGGGACTGACGTCTGAGCTCAAGCATGAGGAGAGAAGGCAACATGGGGTGACTTCATCATCCTGTGACATTTTGTTCTCTTTAAGTCTGTCTTAGTCCATGCTCTGCTGCTATAACAGAGTAGCGAGGTCTTGATAATTCATAGCAGAAACATATTTGGTTTATGGTTCTAGGGGTGGGAAAGTACAAGAAGATCAAGGAGCTGCATGTGTGGGGTGGGGAGTGAGGCAATGAAATCGCTGGATCACCACTTAACAGATGACATCACATAGCAGAAAACATGTTGAGAAAGACAAACGTGATGATCTTACAAAACTAATCCACTCCCTAGATAACTCCATTAATCTATTCATTAGGGCAAATCCTTCCTGTCCTAATAATTTTGAACGTCCCTCTCAACAACGTTGCATTGGGCATGACATTTCCAACATGTGACCTTTGGAGACATATTTAGATCATAGAGAAGACCTTCAATGCCTTACATGCTGCCCATCCATATCCATAAAGGCAGTCTACTTTATTAAGTCCTCCAAAATTGGATGCAGATCTTACCCAGAAACATCCTCAGACATATACTCATAACTAATGCTTCTTGTGGCACCCTGGGGCAAGTCCAGATGACATAAAATTAATTATCAAACCTACAATAGAGTAACTATGAGGGGCAAATCTAGCACAGAAGTCTTTGGATGTGAAAGATGAGAAATTCATGGGGGAACCACTGTGGAGTCACACAGATGGGCAGTTCTCTTCTCTAGGGCATTTCTACATATAAGATCCCTTCAAATTATAGATATTCCTGATCCATTCTTTTGGGAAGTGAAAACAGAGTGGAAGGCCAGGAAGATTTGGTCCTGCAGAGAAACCCAGTTCCACCCAGGTCCTTCCTTGAATCCTTCAAACTCCCATGTATTTTGCAGTCCCTTGGAGACAACTCATTGGCTAATTTTCTTAGATAATTTCTCTCATAGGTGTCCCAGGAAGTCGGAGGAGCTGAGTGAGAGAGATGTCCTTGCCCTAAGTGGAAATAGGAACATCATTTCTTCCATGGAGAGTATTTTAGGCTACTTCAAACTATTTTTCTTCCAGCCTGACCACATCCAGGTTAACTCTTCCTTGGATCTTCTCTTTGAAGCCCAGTGAGGTTTGGGGAGATTTCCTACCATGCAACTCTTGTAGCACAGCTAATAGAAAGACCTTCTACCAAAGAGGCTGGATGTGTAGCTTCTCCACTCCAACATGGATAGCTTTCCTCTCGAGTCTAAAGAGAAAGAGTGCAGTGCAGAAGAGCGATTTGAGAAAGAGGTGAGGTCAACCTAGGAAAGGGAACTTGAATCTTCCCACATGCCCATCCAGGGAACACCTGACAATCACCAATGAAAAGCGGTGAGTGAAGTTTTGTAAGTGTGCATTTCCGGAGGTCAACCAGAACTCTGAGGAGGTGGGAAACGACTCCCTCCATCTGGTTGAAGGACAGGAAGGGAGCGGACTGGAGATTTAGCCCTGGGTCAAGTGGTTGGATGCAGAAGACACAGCGAACCCAAACCTCCTCTCAGAAACACCAAAGGGATCCTCAGCCCCAGCATAGCCAATGTCCTCCCTGCTCCAATAAGCTGATGAAGGAGGGCAAAGAGATGCCTCACTTTCATCTGCCAGCAGGCACAAGAGTCAACGTGTTCCCAGGTAATTGCTGGGCAGTCTCATCAGATTCTCATCATACCATGAAACATTTATTTGAAATTGTTAATACAGGAACAGCCCTGTTGCACTCTGAAAGACTGGCGAAATATGAAAAGAACCTGATTTACATGACTAACCTGAATGTGCCAATTAAGATTAACTAGCTACAGCTTCTGCAGTTGTTCTCCATTTGGGCAGGCAGCCCATGAAAGAAAATGGACTCGGCCGAGTAGAAAGAGTTGACCCATCACAAGCTTAGATAACATTAGCACATCTGGGCGCACAAGCAGCACATCCTCATACGAGGGTCTTCTGAGCATATAGAATTATGGATTACCCTCTGGACCAGTTCTCTGCTTTTGCGAAGGGCCACTGCTAATTCATTGATGATCATTACTTCACCAAGACAACCTTTCAAAACAAGAATATCCGTGATAACACATGAAATTCTTTTTAAAACTGAACCCTATAAAAAGGTACTAGAGTTCTGATCTTAAACAACTCCCATGGCCAAGTATTAGTTATTTTTCTGTGGCTGGGATAAAACACCATGAGAAAAAAAGGACTTGTGGAAGGAAGAGTTTATCTGGGCTTAGAGTTCCAGAGAGGGAGTCCATAATGATAGGAGAAGGAGCAAGCAGGAGCCAAGAGCAGGGAGCCGAGAGATCACATCTTCACCCACATACACAAAGCAGAGAACTAACTAGGAGTGAGACAACACTATAAACTCCCAAAGTCCACCGTCAGTGACCACTTCCTCCAGCAAGTCTCTGTCTACTAAAGTTTCCCCAACCACCCCAAGGAAAATCACCAACCAGGGACAAAATGTTCAAATACGTGAGCTTAGGGAGGCCATTTCACATTTAAACTGCCACGGGCCAATTTGGTAAAGGTTTGGTATCCAAAGAGATGAGAGGAGCTGTGAATTAGTGGGCAGGCCTGAGGTCACTCAGGGTGTGCCTATAAAGAGAGTGTACCCTCCCCCTTATCACTAGATCCTAATGAAGTGAACAGTTTGGCTGCCTCTACCACAATATACTGTCTCATACACTATAACGCACTCAGTCATGGACTGAAACCTATAAGCAGTGAGCTAAAATTCTCTGTCCTTCTGGAACCAGCCAGCTGTCCCAGATGTTCGTTACCTTTACGGATGGTTGGTCTCTGGTATGGCAAGACCAACAATGCAATACCAAGGCAATGCTATCTGCGCCAGTTTATAAGACTTTTATTTTTCTATTTGGCCCCTCTGAACTGACACTAAGAGATGAATGATAGGGATATCTAGAGGGGATGAGGAGGATTCAGAAGGCATGCACATATTCGCAAACCTGCCGGGGAACATTTTAATATCCCTGATGCCCCGTCAACCCCAGGGGCACGCAATGGGCTGTGCTGTGCTCTGTGCAGTGTGGAGGAAACCCTGTTTATCTTCAGAGAGTAGAAAATGTGCTTCATCATGACTCACGAGCATGGGTCTTCAGAGTCCTTTTCTGTCCTATTTACAGATGCTTACGAAGATTATTCTTAAAATGACTTAGGGATTTGGAATCTCCATGAGAAAAAGTGTTGATTAACAGTGTTATTTTATTATCTCACTACTAGTAGTATTGTTTTGCTTTGTTTTTGTTTTGTTTGTTTTGATTTTTTTTGTTTTCGTTTTGTTTTTTGATAAGGGATATCACTATGTAGCCTTGGCTAGCCTCAAACTCACGATACTCGTGCATCATCCTTCTGAGCACTGACTATCTGAGCCTATAAATCCAGCTCTCAGCACCCAGAGTTGACAGTGAAAGATGGCTGAGGGAAGGGTTGGTAAAAGCATAGGTGAACATATTCCAAACGGTCCCGAAAGGAGGCTTTGTTTGCCCAGCCTCAGCTTCCAAGCAATACATTTTGGACAATTCTGAGGCTCACGTATCCTTTCCACAGCTGTACAAAGGGACTTCAAGCAGACTCACAAGTAGCCAGCCACCCTCTTGAGCTGTCATAGCAACTGCATGTGGGGGTCTTTTTCAGGTGAGCTGACATTGAGGGACAGCCAGGCCAACATCCATGGTAGGTTCCTCTCAGTCTCTTCTTGTAGCTTTCCGAGATGGGCTGCCCTGACTCCCATCTTTGTTTAATCCCAACTCCTGAAGATACCAGCTCAATCCTACATCAGCATCCTCCAACTAGGTGCAGAGAGTGAATTGCACATGTCCGTTTCATAACACCATTTCAGTGGCAGATGAGGAGATGCCAGACGCCCATGCTTTGGTGGCCTGGGGCCAACAATTGTGCTTTCAACTACTTCCCAGAACCCTGCACATGACTGTTGTTGTTGTTCAGAGGCTCTGTCCAAGGAGAAATAGAAGTATCTGAATTTCTTACTCTGACTCACTCTCCTACCCCTTTCTTCCTGTGTCTCCTGATGATACGGCTGGGGCTTAGTTGTTACTAGGGCTGCTGTCTGGACCAGTGTTTCCAGGCCCTTGACGTTTTAGTAAAAGAACTGAAATAAAATTGGACACAGATTACAAAGTGACAAGAGAACTTTCTTTCAGGAACAAAACAGCAATACAGATGAGACACAGAGGGGCCACCAGAAAGATAGAGTACTTGAGGGCCCTGGTTACTGTTTGGGACTTCCTTTTATGGGGTCTAGGGGAAAGAGGAGCTGGTCGCTAAGGAGCATAATTGGGGTGGTTCTCTATTTTGATTGGCATGTTTGAGTTACATAAACTTTTATCTACTGTGCACATTCCTTCCCACAATGTCTCTAATTTCCGCTATATGTACACCCAATTATGATAGGCATAAGATGGCAGATTTTCCCCCCTTAAACTTCACTCAGTGGACAATTTGCCTTAAAGAGCATCCACCCCAAACCAGTCTAGACCAGACCACCCCCTACCTTCCATATGTGGATATACTGGAATACATTTAAATAAAGGCTGTTCATGAGTTTTTGATGGCTGTTAGGGGTGAAGAAACTTATTCTGTTTTCTGAGTTATGCACGCAGCTCAGTTGAGAAGATTCCTGGGACACTGTTAAAAGAGGAGTATGTGTGCATAGTACATGAAGGTCAAGGTCCTAGGTTCTCAAGGGCATTGCTAAAGGAGGGATGTGCATATAGTCCAAGCCAGGTGGAATCTCAGGTTGCTAAGCTATTCTCTATGCTTGCTTGCCTCATATCAACACTTAGTACAGCTACTACGAGGCACATAGAAGTATGGGTTGGTGGCAGAAACAGGATTCAGGTGTCTGGGTAGAGGGTGAGCTGGCCCTGGCCCTGGAATCATACAGCAGTATGACCTTTCTTTTAACATTCCGAAGATCTGAGTGAGACAGATAAGGAGTATAGAGGTACAGGCCAGGGGTAGACCAGATGGCTTTTGTCCTCTCGCTTCCTATCATAACTCTTGTCCTTAGCAACTGGAGCAGAATGAGGGATCTGAATGGTGTTCTGAAAAACAGAAGCCAGTGTGAGTAAAGGTCTGGATGGAGGATGCATAGATAGGTCCATGAAGACATTTGGGGGAACAGTGTCTGTCCAAGGAGATTCAGGGGTCACTGGGGAGTTTCTGCTCAGTCTCTGTCTTCATCTCTCACTATCTCTGACTCTCACACTCTCTTCCAATCTCTCTCCTTGTGTGTGTCTAGGTATGCATGTGCTATGGCACAGATGTAGAAGTCAGAGAACACCTTCAGGAATGTGTTGGTTCTTACTTTCAACACTGTTTGAGGTCTAATCCTTTGGTTGTCCACTGCTGCATGCTCCAACCTGGCTAGCAAGGTGGTTTCTGGGGTTTCTCATGTCTGCACCTTCCCTCTCATTACAGAAGTTCTGGAAAGACCCCCACAGATACTGCCATAGTATTACCCAGGTTCTGGAGATTCGAACTCATATCTTCATACTTGTACAGCAAGTACTTTGCCCACTGAGCCACCTCTCTAGCCCAAGAGTCTGTATTTTTAATGTCCAAATCACTACACGGCCTGGAGTTTGGGAAAGCAACATCCTTTGCCACTGTAGTTTCACTCTTTTTCTTAGATTATTTGTTTACATAAAAACTCAAAGTGTTACCACAAGAATGATTAATACATTGTTGAGCATAGCAATTATCTAATAGACCAAGCAAAACTTCTGTACAAGATGAGTGGTTTAACCCTTACTACTCAGACAGTGGCAAGCCGTGCTTTGGAGACACTCTTTGCAGTTGGTTTGTAGAGAGACTGGCTCACCACAATGGATGTGCAGACATGTGCGAGCATACAGAACTTGCCTAATGAAGTCAGTCTGTGCTCACGAGCTGGAGGGGCTGTTGTGCAAATCTGGTTCTCCACCTGTCACTCAGTTCTGGGTATGGACAAGGTCTTCCCTATACAAAGTCTCCAACTGAATGGAATATTGCCAAGGGTGACACTGATGTAACAGAAACAGCCAGCTACCCCGCTGGCTCATTTGGTCTAATCTATACTCAGGTAAATGAGAGTCTATGCTGTCATCTGTACTGACACATAGCTACAAATAGTCCACAGAAGTCATGCTTTTCCTTTTCAAAATCCAAAGGGATACTGTAGAGGGGACTGTTCTCACTGTAGAGACAGTATACCACGAAACAAGAACATAAACAAATTAGGGAAATTCAAGTCAATGGCTAGAGACAGCCACCAAGCTCAAAGACATCATCGAAGGAAATAGAAACACAGACCATAGCCCAGACCACAAAGGAAAAGGCAAGCCAGGCATGCTGGGAGCATGTAAAGGAACTTGCCAAGCTCCAAGACCCAGCTAAGTAGTCATCTATAATTGAGGAGGAAATTCACAATGTCTTAATTGGATCTGTTGCCGAATTTCTGTTTCAATTATGCTTTGAAAAACCACGTGGCATTTTTCAACACATTAAGAAACATGCAATACAGAGAGGTTAGCCTTGTCTAATGGGGGTGCTTGTCAATGCCAATGTGGTTTAGGCGTGTATGAATGCTTAAGGAGCAGGATTTGGATGCAGCTCCTCCAAGGTGGGTTGTGTTCTGAGTAAAAGCACTGACCTAGAGCACATGCTTCCTGCGCATTTCTCCCAACCATCTACAGTACATTGGTCTATGAACGAGGTATTCAACCAGTCTTTGTCATCTGTATTCTCTTCTACAGTACTCGTCTCAGTTCTTTTCATAGCCAATCCTTATAACAGATCAGGGAAATGTGCAGGCCAAGGGCAAGGATAACACTGTTCCGATGAGGAGGCAGCCCCTTCACAGGCTCACGCCCTGGAGCTAGTACATTGGACTCAACCACCACTCTGCCTTGCAGGGTTTTTCATCATCTCTGAACTGGAAATACAGCTGTCTGGGAGAAGGAAAACTAAGCCAGTAAGTCTACTCTGTCATAGTCCCACAGTATCGCCCAGAATGGCATTTTCTCCTCTGGGTTTCTATATTTGTTTAGGGACTCAGTGCCTCTCAGAGGCTTATGGCTGTCACTCCCACTGTTCCTCTGCTTCTAGGCTCCTGTCACACAGACTCTGGGCTTTACCTGCCCACCTAGAAGGTATCAATGGCAGCCTATCTCCTAAAGGTCAAGGCCACACCGACTAGCTTATCTAACAGTCCTCTGTGGGTGTTCCTTGCCTATCCCTCTAACCATGTTGCTTGTCCTTGCATTCTTCATGTGCTACATTACAAAATTATTAATGTGGAGCATGCCATCTATCTCCCTTCTCTGCCCTTCTCACCCTCCCTTTTCTGTTCTAAAACCTCATCTTGAGTTTACTTTCCCTAAATACCATCTGGGACTTTTGCATGATCTGTCCTTCTGGGGCACAAGAAGCCTTCAGAGTTTTCCCTCTGGGTCCTAGAATTCACTATCATCTTCAGGGTTTATCACTGTGGCATTGGATCCCCAGTACTGTACGCAGTTATGCATGGCGGTCACTCCAGTAATCCCAGCACTCAGGAGGAAAAGGCAGGCAGATCAGGAAGGAATTCAAGGTCATTCTTGGCTACATAGCAAGTTCAAAGCCAGCATGGGCCATGTGAGCTCCATGTTCAATACACACACACACACACACACACACACACACACACACACACACACACAATAAGTGAAAACAGCTGGATATGGTAGATAAGGAGTTCAAGATCATCCTCAGTTATATTGCTAGTTGGAGGCCCACTTGACCTACATAAGGCCTTATGAAGGGAGGGAGGGAGGGAGAGTGGGGGGAGAGGGGAGAGAGAGACTGTGAAAGGAAAGAACTTTCTAAATGATTGCTCCTCATCTATAATATTTTATTTGGTCTTCTTTTTAAGACGATGTCTGGGGCCAGGAGGTGGTGGCACATGCCTTTAATGTCAGCACTCAGGAGGCAGAGGCAGTCGGATCTCTGTGAGTTTGAGGCCAGCCTGGTCTACAGAGTGAGTTCCAGGATAGCCAGGGCTGTTACACAGAGAAACCCTGTCTTGAAAAACCAAACAACAACAACAACAACCACCAAAAAAACAAAAAAAAATTATGTCTGGCACACCTAAAAGTCTCTAACATCAAGTATTATACCAAGTACATGGGGCATTAAAGAAACATTTGCTGACTACACAACTCTATCGAAATGGACGACAGTATCTCTCTGCGGTTTATTACTCATGGCCTTCCCCGCGTCAGGGAATATGGGAACGTTACTGCTTTACACAGTAAGCCACAGTTCATCAAATAGCCAGAACTCCAATGAATGCCTTGCACTAGAACCCACAGGAACAAGGAAGTGGGCCAGGTGGCTAGTCCTGCTAACCCTGGTGGACAGCTCCGCCTGCAGTGACAACAAGGCCACCCAGGCTGCCGATTGATGTGGCCAGAACAGGCCCAAGCATGGGTGGCCAGTCTCTCTGGCTGGTTGAGGTGTGGGTGTGTGAGATTCCGCTCTGTACCCACACAGCCCAAGATGCCCAGTTTTGCTCTGGGCATTTCAAGGAGACAGCAGCCCACTCCTCTTGAGGGATAGTGTGGTCTGGGCTTTGGGCTTTCTAGGCTTCTGAGACCTCAGAGGCGCAGCTGAAAGCAGACTGGAGAACTTCAATGAAGTAAAAGGAACTGGTCATGGAGTTCAGATTGCAGCCCAAGAAATGTCATTTCCCTGCATCCTCGCTCACCTGGGAGGATGCTGATCCTGGAGTGCAGAGACGTCCCATGAACTCTCAGCTTTCGAATGGGTTCCTGCACACTGCGGTGAGAAGGGATGATGCTAACTGGGCTCAGCCTGTGAACTTAGACTAGAACTCCCCCACACCCTGATCTTGAGGATGTCACCATCACACATTCTTACCAAGCTACTGCCGATCACATCAGACCTCTCCGTTCCACGAGGATGTGCAGAGAAACACATTGGCTGAACATCTGTCTTGCTTGAAGGTGAACTCACATTGCACACAGCTCATGCTCATCAAGACACAAGAGGGTGCAGAAGGTCAGT
>CABHPP010115060.1:54218-67788 GCA_902168425.1 Peromyscus attwateri | reverse complement strand
ACACACACACACACACACACACACACACACACACACACACACACACACGGTAAATAAGTAAAACGTAATTTTAAAATATTTTAGGGGCTGGAGAGATGACTCATCAGCATGCTGCTCCTGCAGAGGACCCGAGTTCAGTTCACAGTACCCATGTTGGGTAGCACACCACTCTCTGTAACTCCAGCTCCAGGAGATCAATGCCTCTGGCCTCTGCAGGTATTGATGAACCAGCTTGCCTCCATCTTAGGCTTGAAAGCCATCTTATAGCAAAGACAAACTAGATTCACTCCTGTTTATGATTAAATCTGTTTCTCAAGGATTGGGCTATGTCCTACCTGTAACCTTAACTACAAATGGTTCCCTACTGCCTGTTCCATGAATGGCAACCCTGTCTTTGTTTCAAAAAGTTGTTTAGGGGACTGGAGAGATGTCTCAGCAGTTAAGAGCACTGGCTGCTCTTCCAGAGGGTCCGGGTTCAGTTCCCAGCACCCACATGGCAGCTCACAACTGTCTGTAACTCCAGTTCCAGCGGATTCAACATCCTCACACAGACTTACATGCTGGCAAGACACGAATGCAAGTAAAATAAAAATAAGTAAATTATTAGAAATTTCCAAAAAGTTGTTTTTAGCGGTCTTTCAACTCTACCTCTGTTTCAAAGTTGTTATGACAACCTGTTGTTAAGACTACATTATGGGCCGGGCGGTGGTGGCACATGCCTTTAATCCCAGCACTTGGGAGGCAGAGGCAGGCGGATCTCTGTGAGTTCAAGGCCAGCCTGGTCTACAGAGTGAGTTCCAGGAAACGCGCAAAGCTACACAGAGAAACCCTGTCTCGAAAAACCAAAAACAAAACAAAACAAAACAAAACAAAACAAAACAAAACAAAACAAAAAAAAGACTACATTATGACCACCTTGCAATAATGTCTTTGTTTCAGGGGGTCATTATGACTAATTTGTTATGTCTTTGTTCTGCTCCTGTAACCCTACATATTTCCTCCCATTGGAAACCTCCTACCCCTGAGCTATAAAAATCTTGTCTTTCTCATGTCTAATGCTGACCTCTTGAACTCTGCCTTAAGGGGAGGCAGCCATGTACACAAATAAAAGCACTCGCTTTAATTAATTTGGCCATGATGATTGGGTCGGAGGTCTTTCTCCTCAAATCTTTGGGATTAACATTACCTGCACTCATATGAATATGTCCACACACATGCACTTAATTTAAAAAGGAAGCACATCTTAAAACAACTTTTTTAAAAAAAGTGAACGCTGTCATCCCACCCTACCAGGGGAGAAGAATCGTGGAGGAACTGGGAAGCCTTCCCTGAAGGCTGGCCTGAAGTCTGAATCCAAAACTATCTGACCCTGGATTCATGGTGCTTAGCAGGGATCCTGGACCCTTCGAAAGTCCTAGCCAACAGGAAACTACCCGTGACTACTATTGATGGGCAGGGAGGTTCAGTGAGTACACTAGATGAAGAATTAGGCCCTAACATAATATAATGCATGTTATGTTGTGACTGAACTTAGCTACCCTGAAAGGACTTGCCATACGAGAAGCCACCCTGCTTCTCAGGCAGAACTGCACTCGTGGGGTGTAGACCCTAGAAAGGTGTGCCCCCTATCAACACAGGCCCAGCTTTTTAGCTGTTGATAGACTCTACCCCCACTCCCCCCCCTCCCGTGAAGAAACAATCCCGATAGATGCCCAGCTTTGGACGGCATCTCTCTCTCCTGAGAGCCCTGGTGGAGGGAGCGCCCATGTCTAGGAAGAGGTGGGTTTCACAGCCGGGCTGCCTCCCCTCCGCCCGCCAGCCTGGCCATCTGTGTCAGCGGCCTCACCTCTCTCTTAATGCAGCCTGGCAGGTGCTTTGGCTGAGGGGCAGCAGGACACAGGTTGGGAGGAAATGCCAGTTGATTTCTGCGGCAGGAGATGGATGAGATGTTTGTGGCTGATGGATGTGCTCTGGCAGGCAGGCTGCAGGGAAGGACCAAGCTACTGGGGACGGATTCAGTCACTCTGATTTAGGAAAAGGTGTTTTTAGGTTTTCTGTTCCTTTTTATATCACTCCTGAAGTCTTAAGACCTTCATTACTTCTCATTCCAAACAAATTTATTTTCAAAATATTGCCCATGGCTGTTGTGATTTGCATTCAGAGTTGAGTTTGGAGAGTTGGCAAGGTACTGTCTGGGAAACCTTAGTCTGCAGGAGAGGTAGCCTGCCCCATACCGAGGTATTGTGTCTTTAGAAGGATGAGTTCAATTCACAGCTATGCCTGCCGCAATTATGGATAATTATCATGTCGTGCTGAGAAATCTCCGTGGGGTCTAGCATACTCGGTTCCCTCCTGCTTTGGGGAGTCACAGTCTAAATTGTCCTGCTTACATTTCAGAGGCGGGTGGGACAGGAAGAATTTACTCATGCTGTGCGCAAGTGTGTGTGTGTGTGTGTGTCTGTATGCACATCGCTAAAATTAATTCTAAGTGAAAAAAGTACTTTGCAACAGTGTAAATAGAAGCATGTAATCAGGAGCCTCAAAGGAGGTAAGGACTTTAAAAGGGACCTAAATTTAGGCACCGTTATACTATGCTCACAAAAAGAATATGGCTCTGAACAAACGCTGCCCTCACCAGGAAGAAGGGTTGTTCTCTGGATCTTACTCTCTAGTTTGGCAAATATTGATTATGTTCCCATGTGGTAAGTTCCATATATACCTGCTTTCATCTTGACATTGTTAGTACATTTATTTATTGTGTGTGTTAGTCACAGAGAAACTTGTGAAGGTTGGGTGTTTCCTTCCACCATGTGGGTCCTGAGGATCCCAAGTCACCAGACTTGGTGAAGCACCTTTCCCCCCTGAGCCAACTCCTCAGCACCACACCCCCATCTGTTTTACATTTTTATTTTTATTTTTTTAATTTTTATTTATTTATTTTTTGTTTTTTGTTTTTTTCTGGAGCTCAGGACCAAACCCCAGGGCCTTGTGCTTGCTAGGCAAGTGCTCTACCACTGAGCTAAATCCCCAACCCCTTTTTTACATTTTTAAATATTTCTTTTATGTGTATGACTGTTTTGCCTGCATGTATATATGTATACTATGTACATAGCTACTCACAGAGGTCAGGAGAGGGCACTGGATCCCTTGGAACTGGAGTGACAGAAGGTTGTGAGCCACCATGTGGGTGCTGGGACTCGAACCCAGACCCTCTGCACATCAATAAGTGTTCTAAACCAGGGACCATGACAAAGACAGCACTTAACACACACACACACACACACACACACACACACACACACACATATACACATATATATAGTGAACTTTTCTTATACAATTAGCCATGCACTTGAAAGCCTGTGTGTGCTGGTTGGCCTGTGAGCGAATCTGAGGGGGCATTTTCCTGGATAATGATTGATGTGGGAGGGTCCAGCCCTCTGTGGGCAGTATGCCCCCTGGGCAGGGTCCTGGGTTGTATGGGTAAACAAGCTAAGCAAGCCAGCGACAGCGATCCTCAGTGCTCTCTGCCTCCGGGTTTGCCTTGGCTTCCCTGGATGATGGACAGCATGCTGTAAGATGAAATAAAGCATCTTCCTTCCCAAGCTGCTTCTGATCAGCGCTTTATCACAGCAACAAAAACCGAACTACTAGGATACTGTGTGTTTCCATGTAAGCCACGTGGTCTTGGAAACAGGGTAAATTTAGAGGGCCTGAAGAAGCAGAATGAGCCGGCTTGGCGGGGACCGGAGCCGCCAAGAGCGCATTTGGGGCAAGGCCAATGGCTCCAGAGTCAAACCCAAACAGGCACGTGACAAGGGAAGCGGTTACAGGTGGGAACACAGACGCAGTGACTAGAGATGAGAACCGTTGAAAGGAGGTGAGATTTCCACGCAGCGTCCAGCGCTCGGCAGGCACCAGACTGGCTGCTGTTCAAGCCCCTACCGTGAAGCTTGACTCTTCCTCGCTGTGTGGCCTCCGCGACGTCACTCAGTTTCTGTGTTGCTTTATTTCTAATTTAGAGCCTTGCTGTGATGACTTGGGCCATGAGATGAGGCGTTTCCAGACTTGCTGCAAGGACTTGAGTTGACTCACTGAGGCGCTTGGCCTAGCACTCAGCGTTAGTGCCGTGTCTTGGAGCACAGTGGGTACTTTCTGTCTTAAATCTCATCCACATTCGTCGGTCCTACTGGGAGACGAAGCAGAAGGGAGAGTTGGGGTTGAAACCCAGGGCATGAGGCCTGGGCTGAGCACACCCCTAGAGCAGACTACAGAGCTGCTGGCCTCATCAGGAAGGGGTGCTTGGGCGAAGCTCGGGGATAGGGCCTTACCATAACCTCTCCCAGCCAGAAGCATGGGACAGATCCCTGGAGGGTAGGACCCGAAGAAGCCATGTACAAGGTACGTTTGAACTGGGAGGTGGCAGGGGCAGGGAGGCTAGAGACAGGGAAAGTGAGCAAGCATTCACCCAGCACCTTCAGTCTTAACCCTCTCCAACCCTTTTCTGCCAAGCGCTTGCCTTGCAGCAGGGTGTGTTTATTAGTTTGTTGCAAATTACATGGTAAACACTGATCCCGTGGTTGAGGCAGTTACTGAGTCTCTTTGTTAGATTAATAAGATTACAAGATCTGGGCAGACTTTCAAGAGTTTGTCTTGGGAGGGTGGTAGGAGCAGCAAGAGGCTCCACTGGATTTCCGATGTCGGCTCTCTGTTCTGTTCAGAGTGCACGAGAAGGGAAAAGGTTCCTGATCCTTGGCCTCAGACAAATTCCAGTCCTGAACCATATCCCGGGCTTCCTAAGCGATCCAATGTTTATGGCCGCACCCACATGGCTTTTTCAACCTTGTCCCAGATCACCAATGGCTTTGACGGCCACCTTTGCAGTGACTGGCTTCCTTGCCTGATTCCTCAGCACGTGGCCGGAATGTCCGTCCTTTGGCTTGTGTCTAGAGTCATTTCCATTAAGGCTTGCTGAGTGACAGTCTGCACTACAAGCCATATCTTCTTGTTGGCTCATGTCATGTTTTGAATAGTGTGACTCCCTAGCCAATATAAGCCACTTCCACGTTGGCCTGGCAAGAGAGCATGGCCCCAGGTGTCACCGGACTGGCTCTACTTACAGATCTTCACAAGGTTTGTTCTCTCTCACCTCTCCTCTATAGTCCTCGCCGCGGCTGTATGGAGTGTGAACGTGGTGCAGGCTGTGGGAAAATGAAAGAGGAGGAGACACTGTGTCTTGGAGACTTCGTAGCCAGCCAAGTGTGCGGACTTCCAGGAGTCCCCAGACGCACAGTGTGAAGCCTCTTCCTTCAGTACCTGCGTGCACCGATACCTCGGCCAGCTGCGGTCTCTCCAGGTCCACACAGCACACCTTTGCACTAACCCATTCTCTTCACAGCTTAAGCAGTCTCGTCTCTCCTGGCCCTTATTGACTGACCAAGTTCCCTCCACCTGTCAGGCCCTTCTGCCTCACATCACAGTCTTCCAGATGCAAGGATAGGGCTGCCCTTCTGGGACTCATCCCTGAGTCCCTGCCTCTCCCTAATTCTGATTCACTAACTGAGGGGCAAGGTTCTCACCTGGGTTTGGACTTGATGGTCTTGTTTATTGATTTCCCTCCGAGAGGCTATGAAATCCTTCTAAGTTCTTTGTTTGATTTTTGGTTTGGTTTGGTTTGGTTTTGGTTTTGTGGGACAGGGTTTCTAATGAACAGGTGTCTAATGATTCTGACGGTCCTAGAACTTGCTCTGTGGACCAGGCTGGGCTTGAACTCACAGAGCTCCTCCTGCCTCTGCCTTCCAAGTGCTGGGATTAAAGGCGTGCACTACCACCACCCGGCCCAAGTTCGTTTTTATAGCCCCCGCCCTTAGCTTGCAAGGTACCTGAAGGGACTCTGGCCAGCTTGAGCGTGGTGGCCATGGCTCTGGCAGGCTTTGTCCTTCTTCCCTTCCCTCTGCCTTGCTAAAAACCACTACATTTCATTCCTAAAGTTAGCCACCAAGGTCTGTTCCCTTATTGGCCATTTCCTGAGGCTGACTGCAAGGTCCAGCTATCCAAGTATTGAAGTCCAGCAATCGAAAGCCTCCTTTGGCTCACCTAATTAACAGGCCCGACTAAAATTAAACACCTCATCCTAACATGGGATTTCCCCCTGAGCCTTTATAACTGCCATTTTCCTACGAGCCCTATCTGTCTCCTCTCTATCCAGAGGCAGTCCTTTGTCCTCTGGGACAAACACCCCTGCCCCCTCTCCCTTGTCCCCTTCTCCCTCATTCTCTATCTCTTGTCTTTGTCTCTTATCCCCACCCTCTGTCCCTCGGGGGCAAATAAATCTCCTTTCTGCTGAGAACTTGGTCTTGGGGGTCCTGAGCCGACACTTTTCCTTTCAGTACCAAATACTGATAATTTAGTAAACGTTATATGGGTGAATAGATAAATGAACACAAAAATAAATGAACATATCAACAGTGAGAAGAGTTAACTTTATTCAAAGGGCTTTTCAGTGTCCAGACTTTCATACCCACTGGTTGACATGGGTAGCTGCACTAGGCAAACTTCACAAATCGGTTAAAAGTAACAAGACCAAGAGCTCCGGTGTCTAGAGCTGTGTGCCAGTCCCTCAGTAAGCATGCCCTGCTAACCCCAAGATAGTGTAAGGTGGGCACATGCTAGTCAGGAGGGAAACAGGCTCAGAAACTTCTCTAACCCTGAGCCAGAATCAGAAGCAACAGCCAGGGATCCTAATCTTTAAGTCCCTGACACTGTGGACTCAGACAGAAAGACAAGCCAAGATAGAGTAGTTGGAGCTGAGTCCCGAAACATAAATGGAGCATCTCACTGCCAGTTCTTACCAGTCTGGTGTTGGAACTGGCAGAGAGGGGGTAGCAGCCGCTTGGGCTTGGGACCTGGGACCAAAGGGACAGTGTGAGGTGTGGGAATTGACCAAAGCCAGTGGTCAGGAGGGCCCATGTCAGAGCAGGGTTCATGCTCAGAGTAAGGTACTTGATTTTTGTCTGAGTGGCTCCCATGTGGGTGGGCACTGTACAGCCTTTGACGTACCCTGGGTCAGTGGAGGAGGAAGTTGGAGGCAGGTTAACTGGTCACAGGTTGTGATAGTTATCTGGTCAAGCCATAGGTGACTGAACATGGGTCATAGAATAGAAAAATTTTTTTTGTTTTTGTTTTTTTGTTTTTTGTTGTTGTTGTTTTTGTTGTTTTGTTTTTTGTTTTTTGTGGTTTTTTTTTTAGACAGATTTTCTCTGTGTAACAGCCCTGGCTGTCTTCGCTTTATAGACCAGGCTGGACTTAACTCATGAGATCTTCCTGTCTTTGCCTCCCAAGTGCTGGGATTAAAGGCGTGTGCCACCACACCTGGGTTGGAGTAGAAATCTTAAAAGAGGGAACAGACACAAAAGCAGTGAGACTCTTTCCCACACTTCCCTACCTACCCTCTACTTTTAGGTCAAAGAAATTTCTCAGCTGAAAGAATTCCCCAGACCTTCTTGCTCACTGTCTCCTCTGTTTCTGGGGCTCCTTTCCCCCCACCTACCCACCTATCGGGATTACATCTCTTCAGCTTCCAAAGCTTTGCCAGCATCCAAGCATCTCTCCATGGCTGCCAGGACGGTAGACTGCACGACCACACCTGTGCATGCCTTTGTGTCTGGCGGAAATTTCCTCTGCAGCAGCAGCAGCACCAGGCTGTGCATCTGCCTCGTCTGGTAGATGCTGAACTCCTCAATGGCTGGGAATATTTTCATCTTCGTGTTCCTGTGCAGTCAGTACCCGACACATAGTAAGAAGGAAGTCAAGTGAATGAACGCACGCATGAATAAATGCACAAATGAATGCATGCACGGCCCTACGGATGCATGCATGAATGAACACGTGAACAAATGTCCCCGTGAAGATTTTCTCTCCCTCTTTTCCAGCCACTGGGGGCATGACAGCTTTATACTTGTTATCCCTGCTTTCAGACTGTGTACATTGTCCTGAGAATGCTTTTAAAGGAAACTTCATTTTTGGAAAATTAATGAGCATCTCATTTGGCAAGGTGGCAAGTTGGAAACACCCCAAATGAGCAGAAAATATTTGAGTGTAAAGGAAAGGAAAGACTAAGGAAAGGCATGTGGTCGGGGACCAAGGCTTGCAGTGGCTGATCTCTTGAGTATAATTGTGGCCAAAAATAATCTCAAGCCTGGGAGACCAGGGGCCCTGTCACAAGTGACCTTGGAATACATTTTTATTTCACCTCCTCTCTTGAGAGGACCCAACAGGAGAAAGGCTTTGGAATTGGTTAGAAACAGCAGGAAAGAGACATATTATTATTCTGCCTGGATGATAAAACATTGCCTTGAGAATTCAGAACGAGTGTCACCTGCTCTCCCCAAAGAAAGACTATTCTAACATGACGTGTATTCCTTTCACTTACGAAGGACTACATTAATTAGGAAACGTTTTCTGAAATGTAAAATTAAGTCTCTGAGTAAGCACAATTCTTTGCATGAAGCAGGAAGCGCATGAGTCAAGCAGCTCTACCCTCAGATGTGAAACCATCTGTGATTTCAGAACAAGCGATTTTGCTAGCTGGAGGTGGCGTGCTGTTGTGAAATACTAAATTAAATACCACGACACATTATTATGGCTTCAAAAAGTCGTTACAGGCTTCAATAAGCACACTTTTATCACAAGAACACACAACCTAAAGCCAAAATAGTTCAGTTTAGCATGCCAAAAATCTGCTCACCCCATACATTGTTAGAAAGAGCAGTAGGGAAAGGCATCCGGAATTTGCTACCATTTCACTCGATGGTAGCCAACATCCCCTATCTTCTTTGGCAAGGAGGCCATTTTTCTATGCTGTATTTTGCACACAGAAATCTGCATACAGTGATTTGCATACCAAAACCACATTTGTAAAAGAAACTGTTTGCGGGGAAGCTAGAGGAAGCTGGGGTTCCCACCATTGGCTTCTATGTACAACACCCCCGGGTTGCTTGCTTTTCATTCTCTTCCGTGCTGAACCCCCACAAAGGGTTATGTACTTTATGAGGCATTAAAAATTAAAGCAAATATACCCTGTGTATTTCCACAAACCTCTGTAGCAGAAACAAGGCAGGAAGAATTATTCCTGCCAACAGTCTGTCCATTGTTTACTAACAGGCCTGTAATGGTAGTTCTAAGCACCCAATACATTGAGATTTTTATTATATATCATATTTTAAATGAAGTCTGTCTTCAGGACAGGTGCTGTGGTACCCTGTTTTACATAGGGGGAAACTGAGGCATGGTGAAATAGGGTACCTTGCCAAAGCCATGCAAGCCAGGAGTAGTATAGCCAGGTTTAGGAGCCTGCTCTGAGTGCTCAGACCCTTGTGGCCACATTTATCCCCACTGCCACCCTCTATCTTTAGTGCTACACACAGTTGCTCCCCAACTCCACATTAGTTGACTCTACCAGGCTGAGGTGGGGTTGCATGCCAGGAGAAGGGTACCACTTGGGTTTTCCAGCATTTTTTTTTTTTTTCTGACCAGAGCCTGGAATTATAACAGCCAGACCCCAAGGCTCAGTGAAGGTGGCTGATAAGCTAATCCAGGGGCACCCCGGGTGAATGGACAAGTGGCCTACGATGCAGCCAACAATGTCAAGAGAGCAGGACTGGTGGCTGCACAAAGGCCACACACGGTCATTGAGATGCAATGGAGGTCTTCTGCCCAGTGCACATGTGCCTCGGTGCCAGCCCAGCTGTGTGCTTGGAAACATAGCTGTGTCTGTGTGGGCTTAATTATGATGCTGCTTACAGAGACCTTATCGGTAGCAAGTCAGAGGCTCCGTACTCTTCGAAAGAGAAAACGTCAGTAGTGGGTCTTTTAAATTGGTTTATCTGATGAGTACTTTGGATTTTTCCAGTATACAGCATTTGAAAGAAATTAGCCATTTCTGCAAAGAACATAAAGGTCAGAATGAAAAGGCCATGGGTGGCTTGGAAAAAATGGGATTATAAACATTTGCTTTCTTTAAAGATGTCTTTTTGTTTTTGCGTTTTTCTCCCTCAATCTCCATCTTCAGGCATAAAACTAAAATGTACCTTTAATCATATCCACATTTAATCAGGTCAGCATTGTCTGAAGGCTGGACAAGTTGCTCTTTAGAGACCCATCTTCCTGATGCTCTCAGCATTAAGTTCCATTCGATGTGATCTGTAACAGAACAGCCTTTTGGCAAGTTCCAGCCTGAACAAGTTAAGGGACTTTTGTCTTCATTTCAGTGAAAAGACCAGTGACAAACCACCCTGAGTGTCAAACACATGAACATACTCGATGTCTATGTCCACTCGTGTCTAGGGGCAGCCCTCATCCAGCTGAAAGAAAGCCTATCTCCATGGTTACAGGTCTATACAGTGAGCATTGGCTTTTGTTAATGAATGATAGCCTTGGACTTTACCAGTCTCTGAGTTAGGAGCCGTATTTATCACATCCGTTATTAAAAAAGAAGCAATACAAATTAATCAGGAATTGTAATGATAAATAGAACTTCTGGCAACTTTGTAGCCAATTAAACACACCCACCAATTCCTACCACTTTGATTAACTCAGATTTTATTGTATGCGATCCACACAGCTGCTTTGTTTTAAGTCCATCTCCTCCTCTTTCCTCTTTTAAAATGAAGGCAAAATCAGTGGTAGCTTCCATTCACACTGTGAAGTGATTCTCCAAAACTGATGATCTCTGCACAGTAGAGAACGTGCTATCATTCCTCCCTTAGAGGCAATTTCCGCCCCTTACAGCATGGTGGATTTCAAAACTGATTTGTACGGCATTTAATGTCCCTCCGTCATAGTCGGCGGTTGGCTTTGTGCAGCTGCGATCCTCACTTGATTGAGGGAGACAGAGGTAAGAGCTGCAGTAGATTTTAGCACACCCACAACAGTCTGCATCATCAGTTCAGAACACTTGCCTCCTCCCACCCCAAGAAACCCTGCACCTACGAGTCATCAGCCTCCATCCCCCCTCCCCCTCCCACCCACCACTCCTGCTTCTTGAACAATGTATTTTCTATCTCTGTGGCTTTCCCTAATCAGGACATTTCTCATACATGGAATCATGCAACATGCACTGAATCTGGCTTCTTTTTTTTTTTTATCGTTTATTTAATTTTATTTTATGTGCGTCGGTGTGAGGGTGTCAGATCCCCTGAAACTGGAGTCACAGGCAGTTGTGAGCTGTCTGTCATGTGGGTGCTGGGAATTGAACTTGGCTCCTCTGGAAGAGCAGCCAGTGCTCTTAATTGCTGAGCTCTTTACTTAACATAATGATTTCAAGGCTCACCCATGTGGTAATATGTATTTTATTCCATTATATTTAAGAAAATAATGTGTTATTTCTTTAACACTCTGCTGTTTAGGCTGATGGCATTTTTAATCCATTAGTTGGTAGCTTTTTAGATAATCTTTGGGGCTACTGCGCTACTGTGAGCAAAGTGTCTTGTGATATATATTTTTTAAAGATTTATTTATTTATTATGTGTACAGTATTCTGCCTACACACCAGAAAAGGGCACCAGATCAAATTACAGATGGTTGTGAGCCACCATGTGGTTGCTGGGAATTGAACTCAGGACCTCGGGAAGAGTGGCCAGTGCTCTTAACCTCTGAGCCATCTCTCCAGCCCTGTCTTGTGATTTTTTTTAAGGTGATCATTTTAAAGTGTACTAATAGAATTTTCCCAAGTTCCAACCCTGAGAAAATTCCTCCCAGAGTCCTGGGGAAGACACTGCATCTGGTGTGGCATATCTGAGGGAAAGGAATCTACATACATTATGCTCTTTTGTCTTTTACTTTATTCCTCTATGAGAAAACTCTATTTATACAGCTTCAGTTTGCCAAATGATCTAGTAGTATATGGGCCCACAAGAAATTCATAGCAAGATGCAGCTGAATATTAAAGCTGTATAACACCAAATATTCCATGATGAATGATTTCCCATTTGACGGACCTTTGGTAGGTCAAAGTATAGCTTTAATACACAGCTGAATCTCTATAATATATTCTTGCGGCCCGCAAGAGTGTACAAGTAAGTGACATTGTATTCCCAATGTCCTTCAAGAATTGTCTTCTTCTGCTTTTGTCTTGGTCACTGTTCTATTGCTGTGAAGAGACACCATGACCATGGCAAATCTTATAAAGGAGAACAGTTATTTGGGGGCTGGCTTACAGTTCAGAGGTTTAGTCCGTTGTCGTCATGGCAGGGAGCATGGCGGTGTGCAGGCAGACATGATACTGGAGAAGTAGTTGAGAGTTCTATTTACATCCAGATCCACAGGCAGCAGGAAGAGAAAGACATTGGGCCTGGCTTGAGCCTTTGGAACCCCAAAGCCTACCGCCAGAGACACACTTCCTCCTATAAAGCCACACCCACTCTAACAAGTTCACCAAATCCCTATCTAGTAGCACCACTCCCTAATGACCAAGCATTCAAATAGATGAGCCTATGGGGCCGGTCCTGCTCAGTCCACCACAACTTTCAAAAGTTAAAAAAGAAATCACCTTGGCTATGATGGCACACTCCTTTAATCCAAGTGCTCAGGAGGCAGAAACAGGAAGATATCTGATTTCTTAGTCAATCTGGTCTATACAGTGAGTTCCAAGACAGCCAGGGCTATACAGAGAGATTCTGTCACTTAAATAAATAACTTTGGAATAATATCCCATATCCATTAAACAATCTATCTTGGTTTCCCCAATCCTAGTCACCATTAATCTGTTGTCCTTCTGAGTTTGCCTATCTTTTGATTCATCACATATAAATAGCTATACAATGTATAGCTGGGCCTGGTGATGCAGACCTATAATCCAAGCTATGTGGGAGGCTAGGGCAGAAAGATCACAAGTTCAAGACCTGCCTGGGCAACTTAGTGAGACTGTCTCAAAATAGGAAGTAGACAGAGGGCTGGAAATGTGACTTTGTGGTAGAGCATCCAAGGCCAAGTTCCCAGATGCAGAAAAAAGTGACCTCTTTGACCTTTTGCATCTGGCTTCTCTCTTCTACATGATGTTGCTGAGGTTCATTCATGTTATAGTGTCAGTACATGGTTCCTTTTTATACCTGAATATCCTGCTGTATGTCTATTTCACACTTAGTTTGTATGTTGATGGACAGGCAGCTTGGTTCTGCTTTCTGACTTCTTGAAACTTTCTTTAAAAAGATTTATTTATTTATTATGCACACAATGTTCTGCCTGCATGTATGCCTGCAGGCCAAAAGAGGGCACCAGATTTCATTACAGATGGTCCTGAGCCACCATGTGGGTGCTGGGAATTGAACTCAGAACCTTTAGGAAGAGGAGCCAGTGCTCTTAACCACTGAGCCATCTCTCCAGCCCCTTGAAATATTTTAACATCCCCATTGTCATCAGCCCATCAGTCTCCTCCAGTATCGCCTGTCACCTGGACTGTAGTAACAGTAAATGACTTCTTTTAAATGATATCATCTATTCCACTTTTTTTCCCCTGACAGCAACTTTCTCTCTCTCTCTCTCTCTCTCTCTCTCTCTCTCTCTCTCTCTCTCT
>CABHPP010115060.1:39439-53178 GCA_902168425.1 Peromyscus attwateri | reverse complement strand
CACACACACACACGCACACACACACACACACACACACACACACACACACACACACACACCCCTATACTCACATTGTTGCCGACCTCCCTGTGTACCCATCCCCATCACCTGTATCGCAGGAGTCAGGAAAAAAGAGTCTTCTAAATGCTATTACAGTTTGAACCACCATTATATAATTCTTTGCCCATAATGTAAAAAGGAACTGATCTTTAAGACCACAAAAAACAAGCATGCTATAATCTAATGGTGGCATGTAAAATGTGATCTTGACTGTGGTGATTATTCTTGGCTTTGAAAAAAGCCCCAAAGATGCTTTCCAAAGAGCCTCTTGTGCAGAAAGGAAAGATACAGCATGAATACTTTGATCCTTCCCAATTTTTACCATGTGGTATTAGAATATAAATATGGCCTTTGTTTTTGAGATTTCGCCTCTTCCTTTCATGCACTTCTCAAAGGATAGATCAGGGGATGAGATTACAGCTTTCTATCATGAAATTAATTTTGTACACTTGAGAAAGAGACTTTAATCACCACCTGGGGGAAAGATAAATAGCCTAAGCCAGCTTTCCTAGCTGTAGGAACCAAAGCTTAGAGGAGGGGAAAAAAAGAACATGGTAGGATAATGCCTCTTGTTGAAACTGTGTGTGTGTGTGTGTGTGTGTGTGTGTGTGTGCGCGCGCGCGCTCACGCACACTAGGTGAGCACTCTACCACTAAGCCACCTTCCTAGCCCTCTTTTTTTTTTTTTTTTTTTTGGTGTTTTCGAGACAGGGTTTCTCTGTGTAGCTTTGGTGCCTGTCCTGGAACTCGCTTTGTAAACCAGGCTGGCCTCGAACTCACAGAGATCCACCTGCCTCTGCCTCCCGAGTGCTGGGATTAAAGGCGTGCGCCACCACTGCCCGGCCCCAGCTCTCTTTTTATCTTTTTATTTTGAGATAGGCTCTCATTAAGTTGCCCAGGCTGGCCTGCAATTCACTCCGGAGCCCACCCCGCATTCAAATTTGTGCCTCCACCTCTTGAGTAGCGCAGGTTCATCAGTGTGGCCACTTCTAAGTAGTTCCTCTGTAGGTTTTCCAAAGTTGGAACATCTTTCAGCGGGTACAAGATGAGGGAAGTTCCACATGGTATACAGAGAGAAATAATTTTGATACTGGCATCTTATTCTCATGTTACACTGTGATAAATACTCTGACAGAGGAAGAATGGGGTTATCTCTATGTTCAGTTTACTCTCTTCTTTTTATATAGTTCAGGACCCCAACCCAGGGGATGACTCTGGATTTCCCACAGTGATTAGCGTAATCAGGATGATCCCTAAAGTCATATTCAAGCTAGGCAATCCCTCATTGTGAGTCTCTTCTCCAGTGATTCTAGACTGTGTCAGATTGGTAATCAAAACTAAGCATTGCAGCTGGAAACCGAGGAGATGGCTCAGTGGCTAAATTGCTTGACATGTAACTATGAAGAACTGGGTTCAGATCCCGCGCACCCATGTAAAACGCTAGATGTGGTGACGTGCCTATAATCCCAGTGTTGGGGAAGAGGGAGACCCCAGAGTTGGGGTTTGCTCACCAGCCAGTCTAGCCAAAATAGCAAGTCCAGGTTCAGTGAAGTCCTATCTCTAAAAAACTGAGGTTGAAAGCTGGGTGGTGGTGGCACACGCCTTTAATCCCAGCACTCCGGAGGCAGAGGCAGGCGGATCTCTGTGAGCTCAAGGCCATCCTGGTCTACAGAGCGAGTTCCAGGACAGCCACAACTATGCAGTGAAACCCTGTCTCGAAAAATAAAACAAAACAAAAATGGGGTTGAAAGTGACCAAGGAAGACACCCAACACACATGCACTTGCACACACACGTGCACACATAGGAACACACACAGATAGACACACAAGTAAATCATTTTAAGTACTATAAAAACAAGTTATGAAAAGTATGTTATTGGTTATAATAATGTGCTATACTGGAGTATTGAAGAAAATGTGGACTTTTATTTAGACTGTACCACCAATTATCTATGACTGTGCATGAACTACCTAGTCTGAGTCTCATGTGTGTGTGTGTGAAAGGACAACTGTAAGAATAGAGGCCGGGCGGTGGTGGCGCACGCCTTTAATCCCAGCACTCGGGAGGCAGAGGCAGGCGGATCTCTGTGAGTTCGAGGCCAGCCTGGGCTACAGAGTGAGTTCTGGGAAAGGCGCAAAGCTACACAGAGAAACCCTGTCTCGAAAAACCAAAAAAAAAAAAAAAAAAAAAAAAAAAAAAAAAAAAAAAAAAAAAAAAGAATAGTTGTGGTTACATGAGGAAGTGAGTATCAACTGGTAACAAAACCAAATGTATACTATGGCTGCCGTAATTTAATAATACGTGATTTCTCAGAAAGTGCAATTACAGGTACAGAAGAACAGTTCCCTAGTTGTGATGGGTCTTTGTCATAGAACAGATTAAAAAAAAAACAAAAAACAAAAACTGGGTCTAGTAGCACATCCCTGTAATCTCAGCTACATCGGGGGCAAAGGCAGAAACTTTGCACACCCATGTGAGTGCCAAGTCAGCCTGAGCACCGAGGAGAGATCTTGTCTCAAAATAAAAAGTACCCAAAGGGCTGGAGATAGCTCAATGGATGGACTGAGTCAATCCCCAGTACTAAAGAAAGAGAGATAATTATTAACTCATATTTTTCAGGGGCTGGAGAGATGGCTCAGTGGTTCAGAGCACTGGCTGTTCTTCCAGAGGACCCGGGTTCAATTCCTAACACCCACATGGCGGCTCATAACTGTCTGTAACTCCAGTTCCAGGGGAGCTGATGCTCTCACATAGACATACATGCAGGCAGAACACCAATGCACAAAACATAAAAAGAATTAGAAATTATTTTAAAAAAACAAGCAAATACATATTTCATGTATGCACAGAGAATGAGGAAAGCCCGGACACCGAGGTTTTCTTTCACCCGTGGTTCTCAGTTTGTTTATATCGCATCTTCAACAAAGAATCACAAATTTTTAGAGAAAATTTAGGAATCTGAGTCTTTTGGGAGAGGCACCCAGTTAGGAGAAGGCAAATGAGTAGCAGGGAAGGGCTGCAGATGTGTCTCTCACCATTTCTAGGTCGGCAGGTGTGAACGCCTCTCCTGGTAACCCCTCTCTCTTGAGGAAGGAGAGGCAGGATCTTGTCTTGTGCTTTGCCTTTCACAGACAGGGGAGGCTGCGAGCACTCCTAGATCTGCTGCTTGCTTACGTTTAGTTCAACAGTCTTTCATATTTGGGGATGGCAGATTCCAGTTTGCCATGCAGGCAAGGTAAAACATTGATGGGAAACTTAAACTATTCCCAAGGAACACATCTTAATAATCGGAGCTCCTGTTATCTGTAAATGACTATTCTTTGTTGTCAGCTGTTCAGCCTTATTTCAACAGACATCTGCAAATTAAAACCGAGTGACTAGAACTTCATGGACTCAATATGAAAACCCTTGACCCAAACCAGTAAGCCGTCTAGATGGCTACATTCACAACAGCCAGAACCACACCCTACAGCTGTCCTTAGATGACAGGCCTCCAAACATACTCAATGCGCACAACCATCACCACCGCTACCCAAAGAACAGTCGTGAAACCCCACAGATTGCAAGTGATCTCCTAATGTCTTGCAAATCCATAGATTATGGAGCTATCTCTCAAATCATGTTACTGGTAGAGACGTCCTTTAATAATAATTATTGATCGAAGAAGCTTCAAACACTTCACTAGACAACACTGGACACTATGTACATTGCGTTCTTACACAGCTGGATGTGCGTGATTAATCTTCATTACATTTATTGTTCCTGACCGAGGACTTCTACACAAACTTGTCCACTAGTTCCCTAAGGAGCGCTGCGGTGCCTTCCCAGCAGACTGTGAGTCTCCTTAACACGCACAGCAGAGGCACTAACTCACTTGCAACAAGCGTTCTCTGTGGCCCACAGGCTCCGGTTTTCCTCTCAGGTTCTTTGCTGTCTAAACAGCACAGTCCCATTGAGATGCCTTTTTGGGTGGAGATCCGGCAGGGCAACCTCATGCCTCCTGGCGCGCACTCTGGTGACTGAGCTACATTCCGAGCCCACACGGTTAACTTCTTTTAACCATGAGTTTACTATTGCAAAGTTAAGACATTAACTCATTCCAAGTTTGTATTCTAAAAAAAAAAACTCCCACGGCAACCATGTAACAATGCGGTAAGTAATATAAACTATCAGGTTGGACGTTATTTCTTATTCACATTTCCAAACATCTCTGATTCAAAAACTTGCCGATTTTACAATTTTCTCTACCAGAGTCATGAAGATTACAAAGAATTAAAAGTATCTCATAACTTCAATACATCTTACAAATCTCAACCATGAGATCAAATTAATAGTACTCACTACATTAAAAATAATGGTTGCCCTCCAAGTCACCCGAACCGTTCTTTAGTATTTAACAAAAAAACTGTTGAAATTTTTATTTAAGATGTCAGGGAGGCATGCCTGCCTTCTTTGGATGTCTGACTGTTGAAAGCTACGTCCCACAAAAGAAGTCCCTGGAGAGCAGAGGTTTTGCTTTACATATTTATTCCCAGAGCTTGCCCTCCATCTCCTTTATGCTTTCCAGATTGATCCAATTTTGGGGCTTCCTGGAGAGTGCTGGGTTCTAATCAGCAACATCAGGAAGAGCCCGAACAAAGGGAGATGAGAAAATGCGGAGCCCTTCATGCCCCTGGAGCAGCGAGTGAAACCCGCTAACCTATCGTACAAAGACATTCTAGCTGTCTGGAATCTTCGCCTAGGCAGACACGCATAAGAAACAATAGACGAGTCCTTCATCGACTCAACAGGTGGGGCTTCTGAGGGGACCCGGTACCAGAACCTCACTTTGTTCCTGTCCCGTGCACTTGTGCTGACCACACCTCATTTGTGACTGAGCCCTGGGTAAGCCACAGAAATGACGACGGAGAGATGCATCCAAGACGCTAGGCGTCCTAACGTTACTTTCCTGCTAAGGGTCCCCATCCCTCCCTTCTATGAGCAGGTTAAAGGCTTATTCCCCTCCCTTTTAAGCTAGTAGGTCCAAGCCTCCCTGCCAGCTCCCCAAATACGACTCCACCCCCAAATGAAACACTTGCACCTTTTATGTAGCCAAAAGGAGCCAGTATTTATTTCTTTATTATCACTTTCTTTTTTTTTACATTTTTTGGAGAATTTCATACATGAATACTGTATATGCATAATTTCCACCCCCTCTCTCCCTGCTCCACCTCCTCCTGTATCCCTCATACTCCCTCTCAAAGAGTACTCAACTGCCCACAAACACATTAGTATCTGAGGCATCGGCAGACAATCCCCACTTAACGGAAATCCAGAGCTGTGTGGCAGCAGAGTCTACCTATCCGCTCCTACTTCTGCTTCTTCAGAAATCTGGGCGCTTGAGCAACTGCAAGGTGAGGCAACTTGAAATACACACACGTTGGCTGAGGAGACGGGTCACTGTAGGTCACTGTAGGGCTGTTGGGGTGCCGTTCCAGATGATGAAGGTCTTTCCACAGGCCCGCCAGCCGCAAGCGACCAGGGACAGGGCAAAGAGTCCAGGCACGGGCGGAGGCAGCCTGGCCTAGGCCAGTCCTGCCCTTGTCGAGGCCAAGCATGTCGTGAAGACCCTGTAAAGGCCAAACTTGAAGAAGTCCAGAAGCACACTGTCTACCTGCTGCCAGCCTGCATCAACTATCTTACCCAGGCCTGTCCCTGTCCCCAGGCTTGGCCACTTCCTTAGGGCACACGGTGCCTTCATGAGGAAGCCCTGAACTAGTCCTTAGGAGCCTGCTACAGTCCTGTGGGATGGGATCCTGCAGTGGGTGCTTCAGGCAAAACCGAAGTTTACACGGCCAGCATCATCCTGCTCTTTCTCAGGACCGCCCCTTCCTGCCAAGGCCAGCCTTTGCCCCTTCACAAGCCCTCTTTGTCCCTCCTTAGCCAGTATTAGTTGGGTCTTAGATCTCACCATGGGCAGTTGGGCAGGGCTCTCTGTACCCAGAGAGGCTTTTGTCCAGCTGGCTGCCTACTCCTCTATGAAGATGGTAACAAAATAAACCAACAAATACAAACACGAGTAGACACAGGAATAGGCGAGCACATAGAGGAGGAAGTGGGTGACGGGATGAAGGGACTCCATGCACAGCCTTCCTGAGGGGCCTCTCTGGAGGCTTCAATCAGCTCTGCCCCTTAGAGTTATGTCATCTCTATAGCAACAGTGTTCTATCAACAGAAGGGTCAGAGAGCTGGGAATGAGGCCGTGGCAGCCCAGCCCTGTGCTTCCAGCTTCCTCAGAGCTGTCTTGTCTGCAGGAGGGTGTGGGACACACGGGGGTACTCCCCTAGTTGGGATGGGTGGGACTGCTAACTACTGTCACCCACTGGGTGGGTATTTTTCACTGACTGTCGTCCCTGGCATGATTTGGGGACACACAGAAGCAGGAAAGCCCTCCTTTTTCTTGGAGCTTGCAGTCTCACCTGCCTAGAACATGAGAGCTCAGGGACTCAAGGGGAGAACAATAGCATGGTACTACTGTTCGTTTCTTCACTCACTGTGCCGGGCCCTGTGCAAGGAACCAGGCACATTCCTGCGTACTTCCTAACAAGATTGACTGGCTATGATCCTGGGAGTCGAACTCAGGGCCTCCCTAGTGCAAGGCAAGCACCCTACAGCCGAGCTGTATCCTCAGCCCTAAATAAGGAGGGTCCCCCCCAAGTGTTAATATTAGAGTAACATAGCAACATCTGAATAGTGTTCTAGATGAACAATAGGGGGTAACTAGTTCTGTCTGATGACGTTAACACACTTCCGAAGGGGTGACAGTGTGGCTAGTGGCCCTGGTTAAGGGACCACATAAGGAAGAAGGAAAAGTAACTCTAGGTGAAGGGAAACACACATGCATGGCCCGCTGATTACTGGTGAGTCCTTCAATGAGCTACAAACTAGAAAGAATTGAGTCCAGAAAAATAAAACTGGGTCGAATTCAGGAGGGACTTTAATATCTTCTTCAGGACTTTGACATTTTTCTCCTGTTGGTGAACACACCAACCTACTTCAGAGTCATCTGG
The DNA here is from genome assembly GCA_902168425.1 of Peromyscus attwateri. Lineage (NCBI taxonomy): Eukaryota > Metazoa > Chordata > Mammalia > Rodentia > Cricetidae > Peromyscus > Peromyscus attwateri. The sequence goes on along the minus strand of CABHPP010115060.1, from coordinate 46,068 downwards.
AAAGTTTATTAAAAATTCCAGGTCACAGCCATGAATGGTGGTACAATCCCAGCATTCAGGAGGCAGAGGCAGGGAGATCTACATCGTGAGTTCCAGGCCAGCCAGGACTACATAGTGAGACCCTGTCTCAAGAAGCTAAAAAAATAGAAATTAAATAAAAAAATTTAAAAATCCCAGGACATACTCCACACCTCTGGCCGAGAATTTCTTGAGGGCAGATCTGAGATTTCAAAACTCTTCTTGGTATTAAGTGTCAAAGTTTGGAAACTGAAGTATGTGGAGGCAAGGAGGTGAAGGAATCTTTGAAGGGAGGAGTAACACACTGATTCGCTAAGGATTTACTGAGAGGTGTAAATATGGGAAGTGGAGTGGTTATGTGTGCGCTTCTGCACCAGCGTTGACAGGTTGGTAAGCTGAGACCTGAGGCAGGGTCTGCTTTTCGCCGTCTCACCCACGTGATGTGCTTTCTGAGCCATTAACATACCGTGTTCTAGTCTGTTTTCGGCTGTTTCCTGAGGTGGGTAATTTACAGTGAATGAAAGTTCATTTGGCTCGTGTTTCTGGAAGCCCGTGAGCCTGGTTCTTCCGTCTGACAAGGTCCTCTTGCTGTGTCCCCGTAGCAGAAGACCGAGAACAAAGGCAGCTCTGGGGGAAGCAGATGTACTTTGGTAACATTTGGCGTATAGCATGAAATCACCCCTACAGTCACAGCCTGTCACACTGTCCTGTGTTCTTACAGACAGGAAGTGACCAGGTAAGCAGACCTCTCCTCCCAACAAAGCTAGACTTTCTCCCCGCCCCCGCTTGGTATTCATTCACTCAATAGGTTTTCATTCATACAGTGAACTTAAGTAGGTGATTTAATCCTCCATTGTGAAGGCCTATGTTACCCAAATCAAGGTAAAACTTTTTTTTTTTTAAATATGGAAACACATGCAAGACGTTGAAATTAATGAATTTAAGCTCTTAGAAACTTAATTGGGAGGCAACTGTGCATTGATAGTATTTACATTGCTTTTTATCCTTGTTCTTATTAAATTTACCTATTTTATGTGCACATGTGTGTACAGACACACATGCATGTGTGCATGTGTGCATGTGTGTGTGTGTGTGTGTGTGTGTGAGAGAGAGAGAGAGAGAGAGAGAGAGAGAGAGAGAGAGAGAGAGAGAGAGAGAGACAGAAAGAGAGAGAGAGCTGCCGGGAAACATGAGCCGTGGTGGACGGTAGTGTGTAGGTCTCAGGGATCAAACTCAGCTCATCAATTCTTGGCAGCAAACACATCTTTCTGGGAGCAAATGTGTGTGGTTTGAGACTGTCAGAATGATGCCTGCTTTGTTCCAACACCAATGTTTTAGTTACTTTTCGCATTTTGTGGACAAAATTACCCGACAGAAACAACTTAGGGGAAGAAGGATATTTTTGGACTCATGGTTTGAGAAGGATGCCATTCATCATGACAAGAGGCCAGGAGCAGCAGCAGGCGGTGGCTGGTCACACTGCATCTATAGTCAGGAACCAACAGAGATGAAGTCTGGTGATTATGGTTATTTTAGATTTTGCTTTATTTTATGTGTTTTGCCTGAGTCTGTACACCACACGCATGCAGTATCCTCTGAGGCCAGAAGAGGGCGGCAATCCTCTAGCACTGAGGTTAACAGGGCCTTCTACAGAGCAGCCAGGGCTCTTGACCACAGAGCCATCTCTCCAGCCACGTTGATAGTCGAGGCTCACTTGGGAAGAGATCTTCAGTGTGGGACTGTCTAGATCAGGTTGGCCTCTGGGTGTGTCTGTGGGGGTTGTCTGGATTGCATCAGTTAATGTGGAAAGACTCATCCACTGTGGGCGGCACCGTTCCCTGCATTTGAATCCTGAACTGTACAAGAGTGGAGAAAGAGAGCTGCAGACAAGCTTGCATGCATTCATTCTCCCTACTTCTGACTGTGGATAGAACCGGTGCACTTCAGGTTCCTGCTATCTTGAGTTCCTTGCAACGATGGATGGATTGTAACTTGGAATTGTAGGACAAATAAGCCATTTTTTCCTCTATAGTTATTTTTGCTGGGGTGTTTTATCACTGTAACAGAAATGAAACTAATACAGCTGCTTTCATCTTTTCTTTCCCAGACAGGCTTTCTCTGTGTAGCCCTGGCTCTGGAACTTGCTCTGTAGACCAGACTGGCCTTAAACCCAGAGATCTACCTGCCTCTGCCTCCCAAGTGCTGGGATTAAAGGCTTGAGTCACCACTGCTTGTCTGGGTTACTAGATTTTTTTAAATGGAGATTTGTGTGTGTGTGTGTGTGTGTGTGTGTGTGTGTGTATGTGTGTGTGTTTGCTGGCTTTGTCTTTTGGGTGGGATAATTATGCTGCGAGGTTGGCACTTCCCTTCTCTGAGAGTGAACGGACTTGAATCCATTCTTTGTCACAAGCCAAGCAAACTGTCAGACTGTGGCTCCTTGTAATATCTGTAGTTTCTGGGTGTAGATGCCATCCTGGAGGTGAAAGCCACCCCAAGATAGGTCTGCACACACCTTGCTGTGTGCTCCACCCTGGATCAGCAGATGTCTCAGGAAGAATCTTTTGTTTTGGTTTTGGGTTTTTGGTTTTTCGAGACAGGGTTTCTCTGTGTAGCCCTCACTGACCTCGAACTTACTCTGTAGACCAGGCTGGCCTTGAACTCACAGAGATCCACCTGCCTCTACCTCCTGAGTGCTGGGATTGAAGGTGTGTGCCACCACCGTTGGCTTCAGGAAGGTTCTTGAAGTTGTTTATTTATATTACCCCCTCTTCCGAAAGAAGTATGCATGCTCCATCAATGTTGTGTTTACAGTGGCTTCATTCTTTTTCCCTTTTTTAATCCAGTCTGAGACCACAGCCCATGGGATATGTCATCTACATTGAGGGAGTCTTTTCTCAGTTAAACCTCTGTGGAAACTCAAACACCCAGAATTGTGTTTCCTGGTGATTCCAAGTTCAGTTTATCAATGAAGATGCTAACAACACATCTACTCACTCTAACACCAACATCACATCCAATGTTTGTAAATGAATGGTTCTCTCCCGCCTGCCAAATCCTGAATAACCACTCAGAGGCTTAATATTACTTATAAATGCTTGCCCAGTAGCTCAGGCTTGTTACTAACTAGCTCTTACTCTTAAATTAACTCATTTCTATTAATCTATGCATTGCCATGTGGCCTGTGGCTTACTGGTTCTCTGACATCTTGTTCCTTGGGTGTCTGGATCTAGTCTTTCTTGACTCTGCCCTTCCTTCTCCCTATATCTCCATTTGGCTTTCCCACCCAGCCTTACTCTGCCTGGTGATAGGCCAAAACAGCTTTGTTTATCAACCAATGAGAGCAACACATATTCATAGAGTATAGAAAGACCATCCCACAGAAAATGTTTTAAAATATTGTTAGAGATTTATCTTTATGTATTTACATGTTTTCCCTGCATGCATATATGTGAGCCACATATATGCCTGTGGATGAATAAACATGGGTCCTCGGAGTAGTTCCTAACAGCCAAGCCATCTCTCCAGCCTTAAGACGTCCAAGGTTTTAATCCTATGTGACACTAATTACTTGGGGTTAGTATTAGACCCTATAGGTTAAAGGCTCAGGCTCCTAAGACTGTACCCATTTCAGTCATCAACCACTAGTCCCAGGTCTCCTAATACTTCTGACCTACTTATTATGAATCAGGGGTTTTCACAATCCCCTACTCACTGGGGATTAAGGCCAAATATAACGAAAGATGCTCCTATCACCAGATCACTCAACAAAAGTGTTCTGGGCTGGAGAAATGTCTCAGTGGTTAACAGTACACTCTGGCATTGCAGAGGACCTGAGTTTGGTTTCCAGCACCCATGTCAGGTGCCTTACAACCACCTATAATTCCAGCTGCAGGGGGAACCTGCTGCCTCCCCTGTAGGCATCTGCAGTCACATGCATATATCCACACACATGCACGTAACGAAAAATAAAGTAAACCTTTAAAAGGGGGCTTTAGCGACCCTGTGCCAGGAGCCAGAAAGAAGGTCTGCTATGTATCATTTCAGAATGTCACAGCCAGACACTATGATATAGCAGAAAAAGTCACATAGCTTTGGACAGAAATAAATTGAGTTCCACAGTTTCATTTTTCTATCTGTGTGGCCTTAGACATGTTATTTAGCTTCTTTCTGGGTTTATTTATTTATTTTTGTCTTTAGACCTGTAATTTGTGTTCACAATAACTACCTTTTAGGGCTGAGAGAATGTGCACAAAAGTGTGAGCTAATGTGCTTCAAGTATGGAGCTCAGGGCCCCCACGCATTAACAAGCACTCTGTGAGCACTGGCTGGCTGCCTCTGCTGCCCCTTTCCCACCCCGCTTCCAGAGAAAGCCTGTGTTCCTGTAATGCCCCAGGCCCAGCTCTTCCACTAGAGTGGACAGTCCGGTTAGCTAAATTCCTACTGACTGACGGTTTGGGACAGGAACTGAGGAATTCACACTGCTGGAGATGTGAACTTCTTTGACAATGCCCCAGGATGTGTCAAGACATAAGACAAGTGGGCCATCGATGACTCGTGACTGCCGCCTGGAAACAGAGGCCAGGGCAGACAGGGGGGCGTCCTCTTGTTCCTCAACAGGACCTTCCACCCTGGTGCTTTGTTAAGCCAGAGTCCAGCAACAGTTACCCTCAGAAGGTTCCCAGTATTACTTTTGAAGGTCCAGTGTCCCCAAAACTCTCTTGGTCCAGGCAAGTCAGGATAGTCGGACATCATATGTTTGGGAGTCTGAGCCCTGGGTTTCTGACTACTAGCAGTGTGTTTTGGTAGATGCTGTCCCATTGCAGCTACCAGAATAGCTCATCTGGGAGAGCATGAAGTTGAAGAAGTCCATTCCTATGAGCTGGGAGAGCGTGAGACTGAAGAAACCCACTGCTAGGTCAGCTGGGAGAGCATGAAGCCGAAGAAGCCCACTTCTAGGTCTGAACCCCAGGTGGTTACTCTTCTAGCATTGGAAAAAATTATCTGACTTTCTTAAACCTGGATTTCTCCATCTGTGAAAACACATCATAGTCCTCCTTGAATTTTAATGAATTTCACATTATTAGATTAAATGTGCACACAACGCTTGCAGTGTTGTAGGATGTCAGGGAGCACCCCTTGTTTCTCCCAGACTTCTGAGCACCCTGGAACTTCCCTCCAGGGAAGGAAGGTGACTCGGGCAGTAGGGGGCACTGTCACCACTAGTCCATTCTTCTTACTCACTTCCCTGCATCCCACCCTCCTCTTCACACCAAAGCGATACAGCTTTAATAAGCCTCTGATGAAAGATGGGCAAACCGTAAGCCACAGTCGTCTCTAGCTTATCTAATGTGTCCCATATGCTTTCCATGATGTTAACTGTATCTGGGCCATTCTCTGTCTTGTACATTTAATTCATAATCCTTCTCATTCCAGAGGAGTCCTGAGGTGCCAGGGGCTCAAATGTTTATTCTTAGAATTATTCAACCCCAATCAACTAATTACTCTGATGAACTGTATATTTCTACCCCCATTTGCTTGACTAGGTTGGAAACAATGATAGGCATTCATCTTGGGTTTATTTGTAAAAACTGACAGATTGAGAATTACAGAGTTCCTTAAACTGTTTCTTAAAATAAACATTCCTGATTTAACCCCCAAGTTGAAGAGGAAAAAGCGACAACCCCCTCACTGATCAACTAAGTTAAGGCATGTTTAAAGGAAATGGTGAGGAGGCCATAATTGCTTTATGCTCCGAAGAAAGCCGTTCCCAACACGGCTTCCCGCCTTTCTGTGGGAGCAATTGTTTGTGAAAAGAAGTTTCAGTGTTCCTGGTGGGAGTCATTGTTTACCTACAGTAGGTTCAGGGAGAAAGAAGACATCAGTCAAATACTTTTAAAATTAAATTTCCAGAGTTCTTAATGGTATTAAATGTCCCAGAGACTTCATTAATCAAACAGTAAGGGCATAATGACCTCATGCCTTCTGGTGGGGCTCCTGGGCCAGTGTGATGGGTTGTGTATCACAGGCATGCTACAACCTGGTAGCCTTCTATCTTTCTTGGTTTGCACAGTTTTTACTGGTCTTTTATACTTAACAAGATAAATATGGAAATATTCCTGTAAAAATAGCATTAGTGTGTATGAGATTTCAAAATGCAAATGAGTTTTATTAGACTCTCCTAGTTGACGTCTTCTAATAGGTAAATATTTCTTGTTCTAGGGCATGAGACAGTGTATTGATCACATTTAAAAGGTCTGGGGGCTGGGGAGATGACGCAGTCAGAAAAGCGCCTGCCACCTAAGCATGAAGACTTGAGTTCAAATCCCAGCACCCATGTGCCTGCAGTCTCAGTGCCGGGAAGGCAGAGACGGAGGGTCCCTGGAGCCGGCAGCCTAGTGAATGGGTGGGTTCCAGGTTCAGTGAGAGACAGAGTCAAAAACATAATATGGAGAGTGATAGACATAGGCATCCAGGGCCAATCTCTGGCCTCTACATGTATGTGCACACATACACATGCAGACAAAAAAAATTAAGTCCTAAGTGGCCAAGACAGAGATCCGCACAAGGGTGACCCAGCCACACCACAGAGGGCTGTGTGGAAAAGACAGAGA
>CABHPP010115060.1:0-23613 GCA_902168425.1 Peromyscus attwateri | reverse complement strand
TGAGTTAGCCTGGTTACCATTCTTGGAAAAAAAAAAAAATTAGCCAAAGTCAGGGTGTAGTGGCACATGCCTTTAATCCCATGACTCTGTAGGCAGAGTCCATTGTGAGTTCAAGACCAACCTGGTCTACATAGTGAATTCTTAGACAGCCAGAGCTATATAGTGAGAACCTGGCTCAAACAAACAAACAAATGCTAAGATCTTTTTTGTTTTTTTTTTTTTTTTTTTTTTTTTCTCTTTTTTTTTTTTTGGTTTTTCGAGACAGGGTTTCTCTGTGTAGCTTTGCGCCTTTCCTGGAACTCACTTGGTAGCCCAGGCTGGCCTCGAACTCACAGAGATCCGCCTGGCTCTGCCTCCCGAGTGCTGGGATTAAAGGCGTGCGCCACCACCGCCCGGCTTGTTTTGTTTTTTAAATGACTGATTGTGTGGGTTTGGGTTATTAGAGATTTTAAAATGGAGATCTTTTTTTTTTTTATTTTATTTTGTGTGTCTGTTGCTGGTTTTGTCTTTTGGGTGGGATGATTAAGGTGTGAGGTTGGCACTTCCTTTCTCTGAGAGTGAACGGACTTGAATCATTCTTTGTCACAAGCCAAGCAAACTGTCAGACTGTGGCTCCTTGTAATATCTGTAGTTTCTGGGTGTAGATGCCATCCTGGAGGTGCAAGTCACCCCAAGCTAGGTCTGCAAACACCTTGCTGTGTGCTCCACCCTGGATCAGCAGATGTCTCAGGAAGATGTTTATTTATATCATCTCCTTTCCTGAAAGCAGTACGTATGCTCCATCAACGTTGTGTTTGCAGGGGCTAGGGATTCTTGTAAGCACTTTTGTCTTCATAAAGATGATTACAAGACCATGTAAAACAGGAAACACACACTCACAACAAACCCAAAAATTCACACTAGCTCCAGAATATCTTGTTTCTTTTACTTTAGATTTTTTTTTTGACAGATTTTCTTTGTGAAACAGTCCTGCTGTCCTGGAACTCGCTTTGTAGACCAGGCTGGCCTCAGACTCACAGAGATCCACCTGGCTCTGCCTCCCGAGTGCTGGAATTAAAGGAGTGCGCCACCACCGCGAGGCTGGCAGTTTGTTTTTTTTTGGTTTTTCGAGACAGGGTTTCGCTGCGTGGCTTTGGAGCCTGTCCTGGAACTCAGAGATCCGCCTGCCTCTGCCTCCTGAGTGCTGGAATTAAAGGCATGCGGCATGTGCTACCACTGCCCGACTACTTTAGAACATTATTAAGCACACATTTTTCAGATACGAGTCTTGACACTAAGAGGACTCAAAACCTCATAATGTCTGTAAGGGCATGCCTGTAAGCAACCACCACACTGCACTAAGCTCCTAAGAATATTCTGAAAGAATGGCTGCTCCTTTTTCTGCAGAGGAGAGAGATGAGGGCAGACGCAGCAGCTCCAGGGAAGAGAAACATTGCCTCCTCTGGAACTTTCCTATGGAATGGGTTTACTATAACACCTGTGTTTCTCACGAGTTTTAAAACTCTGGACCGTTGAGCAGTCCGCCTTTTTTCAAAAAAAAAAAAAAAATTCAAACTGTTTTCCGGTTACATTTTGGCGGGAACAGAAAATTTGAAAATTCAAGCACCGAAGACTTCAAATAACCCACATGACATCATACATACAATAAGTATTCCATTTTTAATTTATTCAGTACCCCACTCTCCAACACACAGAAATACTGCAACTTCTGCACCCCCCCAAAAAGAGGGGAAAATGCAAGAGCCCCATTGCAGTTCCGGGGACACTCTGCGAGCGGTTTTGTTACAAGTGTATCCAAATGTCCCAGCACCAGGGACTTGTGGGGCACCGCTCATTCCTGCTTCACTTGCTCTGCAGCTTCTGGAGGTGGTGGCTGTGTCTGGAAGCGGAGCTTGCCAAGCTGGACGACAAGATGCTTCGCACCCCCAAGTGCTCAAGGTGCCGGAACCATGGCTACCTGGTGCCCGTCAAGGGCCATGCGGGCAAGTGCCGCTGGAAGCAGTGCATCTGCGACAAGTGCTACCTGATCACCGAGCGCCAGAAGATCATGGCTGCCCAGAAGGTGCTCAAGACCCAAGGTGCCGAGGAGCAGGCGGCGACCGTGGGCACGCAGGGGCCCCAGCCGCCTCCTGGGGCTCCGGTGGCGGCCCCTGCCGCCGCCGCCGCCGCCGCCGCCTCCTCCTCGAGCTCGAGCCTTTGCCCACTGCCTAGGGTGGCTCCGGGAGGCGCAGGGCCAGGCCCCGTGGCCACCTGCTTCCTCGAGAGGCCCCCGCAGGCCTGCAGCCCAGGCCCGAGCGCCTTCCAGCTGGTCCCAGGCGGCCGCCCGGGCCCCAGCACCTTCCAGCCTGGTCTGGGGAGCCCCGGAGGACCGCACGACCGTCCCTCCGCGTGGCTGTGCCCCGCCAGCCCGCAGCCGCCCAGGCCCGAGTCCTGCGGCCCCGAGCAGCGCCTGCCAGTGCGGCCCGTGCCCCGACTGCCGTTCGCCGACTACGGTAAGCCGGGCCTCGTGCAGCCGACGGTTCCTGGGGCCTGCGTCAGGCCTGCAGCCTCGGGCTCTAAGCTGGCGTCCCAGACGGGTGTCGGGGTGGGGAAGGCGCCTTCCCCAGGTAACCCCAGGCAAGGAGCTGGGTGGGTGGCTGCTGGTGGCAATGGGAAAAGGCTGGTGGGGGAGAGTGGACGGGGCAGGGGCGGGTAGGCTGAGATGCAGTTTTCTGCCCTTTGTACTTTTGCAAGCAAAAATGGCAGCTGGGCCGCTTTGGCCGTGGCGCCTTCCTGCGGACCCTCTGGGGAAGGCAGCGCCTCCCGCGCTTTGCTGGTCATCCCCTCCCCCTCCTCCCAAGCCTCGCCCTCCTGCGCCTGCGTGCTGCCCCTCGCCTGCCATTTTCTCCCGCCGGAGACGCTGTTTGAATTTGCTCTCTGGACTGCGCCTGCGCACCCTGCTCTCGCCTGGCGGAGCATCGAAGTTTCTCCTAACCGCTGCGTCTGGCCCAGTGCACCTGTGCTCACTTTTTCTGTTTCACCGGATGTGGCTGGGCATTAAGCATTTCTGCAACTAGGCCAAAGGGAATGGTTGGTTCCCGAAGATGTTGCGGCTTTTTTCTCGCCTCACTCTGTGTGTGCGTAAATTACATTGTTTCCTATGCCGTGTTGCTTTCACGTTTAAAGTACGATTTTTTTTCTTTCTTTCTTTTTTTTTTTTTTCTTTTTTTTTTTTAATAATTGATTTATAGTGCATTGGTGTTTTGCCCGCATGTATGTCTGTGTGAGGGTGTCCGATCCCCTGGAACTAGAATTACAGACAGTTGTGAGCTGCCATGTGGGTGCTGGGAATTGAGCCTGGGTCCTCTGGAAGAGCAGCCAGTGCTCTTAACCCCTGAGCCATCTGTCCAGGCTCTAAAGTGCGATTTCAAGTAATGGAGATTTTTGAGGCTCTTGGAAAATGCCCCTTGAGATGTAGATGTGGTTTTGGCACCTCCCCATGACAGTGTAGAAAGGTCTCAAAGTCTGAGTCAGCAAGCTGCTCATGTATAACCTTAGACAAGGTTCTTTCAGTACCAGACTTTCAGAAATCTGTGAGCCAAAGTAAGTCATCCCTTCTTTAAACTGCCCTGAGTATTTGCCACAGTGACTAATATACCTTCCTTGCCCTCTGGAATCCTATCCTTGTGGGAAGGATAATGCTCTTCAAAGAATCCTGCTAATCAATGTAGAGAGGTCTGGTAATTGGTGAGTCAGCTGTGACCCAGCATCTGCAAAGGTCTTTGGACGGGTGAAAGAGCAAAGGAGTGTGGCCAAGTAGTCAAGGGCGGTGAGGTTGAAAATGAGCAGGAGGGATGCTGTTCCGGTGACTGCCGTGGGAACCGCCTGGGATGTCTGTTCACATCCACACGACAGGAACAGAAATCGAGTGAGGACCACCACACAGTGACGTAGACCCTCCCCTTGGTGCACCAGCACTGTGGAACACTGAGCCAGCTGCCAGGGCCAGTTGTCCCTCCCCAACACCGCGCCAAGCCAGGGAGGGAACTGAGAATTTCACTGCTCATCTCGGCACAGGTGTGCCAGAACTCACCCTAAAAGATAGGGTCGCTGTTAGTGTTGTGTGGCAGTTACTGTAGACTCCTAAGTGGTCAAAGTGCTGAGGATAGGTGACCGTTGAAGGTTAGGTGGGATCCCTCTATCACCTCCACCGGGTCCCAGGGAATAGCAAGCTTTGCATGGCTGTCTCCCGGGTCACAGCAAGACTGGCATAACTGACTGAAGAAGTCTCACACTACACTGTAAGAACCCGGGGAAGGCGTGGAACACGGAGGGCATAACTTGGCTGTTGTACTCACTAACTCACGGCACCCACTACCTGCTTAAGATTAGGTTCATGAGAACCGCCCCCCCCCCCCCCCCACGAGGATCTGGAGGCAATTGCTAGTTGCTGAGCAAGGGAGAGACACTTTATATTCAGTGGTGTGGCCTCCCACGTTCCCGTAAGTAACCCTCGTTCGTCTCACTGGTTCACACACAAACACAGAGACAGTGAAGTAGGAAGGGGCCAAATGGCGACAGCTTCAGCGAGAATGAGAGGGCGAGGGATGAACGTGATCAAAATACGTTATATATACATGTACAGAAGTATTATGGAACCCGGGATGGGGTGGGATGTGAGACTCCTTCAGTCGGTTATGTGTGTTTGTCGTGCCCCGGGAGACAGCAATGATCCCTCAGGTCTGTGTTCTTAACATTTCTCTCGTTCTTTGTCTTCTCAGGGCATCCTCTGAGATTCAGCTCTGATCATGTCGGGGGAGCTGGGTACCCCGAGAGAGAGCCTTTCCAGCAGTGCCCTGCCTGCGTCCCCATGCCATCCTACCAGCCCTTCCCACCGGATGTCCAGGATGCCTCCTCAGCTCTGGGGATCCCTCAACAAAGAAGCTTCCGTCATGTCTCCTGCAGCCCCTACCATGGAGGCAGCTTGGTAAATCAGAGCCCGACTCCTTTCCAAGTTGGTCCTTATCCCAGCTGCCCTCACCACTCTCCCTGGTCCTCAGTCCCCGAGAGCCAGCTGTCATAAGGGGGTGTCTCTAGGAGTGCACGCACAGGCGGGTTGCACCCCCAGGCCTGAGCTGTGGTGTCCACTTCTTAAAGTTGGAGGCCAAAAGGCACTGGGAGCCCAGGGGTGACCATGAAATTTGGCTCATGTAAGACAGCTGCTAGAAAGGCCTTTATTCTGCTGAGCACCGACGCCACGGGTCTCGTGAATGAGACTTGGCATTCAGGACACCGGTTGGTATGGCTTCAGGGATGCCCGGCTTCAAGCCCAGGTATTTTCTGCTATCCCGGGTGTGTCTCAGAGGCAGAGAAAACCTGGCTCTTGGCTCTCATGGCACCATTTACTGCCCAGCCTGAAAGAGTGGGTGCTCCCTTTGCCCCCCTTACAGCCCAGGAGAGCAGGTGTCACCAGCCTGCAGACGGAGAGAGGCTGTGGCCAAGTGAAACCTGCAGTGCACCGTCTGCTCACACAGAAGCCCGGACTGGGCACCCAGGGCAGGGCTCTGACCGACGACAGGTCTACCAGACAACTTTTGTTAAGGATGCGATTCCAGTCCGTGTTTGGGGCTGAGCTGTGGCACTGGCCCCAGGCAGAAGCTGTGTTCCAAGGAGAGACTTGGAATTAGAATGCTGACAATCCCCGCCCCCCCCCCCCCCGCCCCTGCACATCTGGATCAAACCTAAGAGCCAGTAGATGATTTTCACTCATGTGTTGCCGCCCTCACCACAGGCTTGACACACACCCAGGGACGTCCCCTTGTCCCTGCCTACTCTGTGCCTCTGTGTGTGCCTCCTCTAGTCCCTCTTCCCAAGAGTGCCCAGACCCTGGAGTTGGGCAGACCTAGGGAGCAATCCTCCTTCCTCCAAGCCCTGCACCCTGGGGAGTTCTGGGCTCCACAGTCCCTTCGGGAAAGTCCCCGGGCTCAGCTAAGATATGGCTGCATTCCCGCTTGCCTTCATTCATGTAGCAGGTGTTTGCTGAGCACCCCTGTCCCAAGTGCCCCGTACACAGAAGTGTCTCTGCCCCCATGGGAACTCCCCCACCCCATTAGAGAAATAAAAGATGTGATCGATCAGCCTGCCTGGCTCACTGTCTCCCTCTCTGTCCCTCCTTCTGTGTGTCCATGCAGGTGTCAGAACCAGCCCGGGACCTCCAGCCAACCTACTGCTCACCACCACCACCTCCGCTGCCGCCTCCACCACCGCAGCCTCCACAGCAGTCCAACTTCCTCCCATCAGGCTATCTCTCTGCTCTCCACTTACTGGCCCCGCCGCCACCGCCGCCATCTCCCCCGTCTTTCTCACTGACCATCCTGTATGACACAGACAAGGAGGATACCAGTAAGAGACCAATGTCTCCGGCTCCGATGAGCTGGGAAGACTTTGTGGAGGAGAAGTGGGGGTGGAGAGAGGGGTCTTGGGCTGAGCTCTGTCCCGTAGCCCTCACATGGTCTGTAAATGCACCGGGGGAGGTTAGAGTGGCTTTGAAGGCCTTCTCTGTCTAACTTCATACGTAGGACTAACTCTTCCCCCTACCAGCGCTATGGCAAGGGGTGGAAGAAGTGTACTCTAGGTGTGCTCCGTGGATCAGAGGTTGCCGGACTTTTGATCAGAGAGGGACCTACAGCCATAGCAGGAGCCACTCTGGAGATACCACTGTTGTCACCCCCAATGGGATGACAGGAGCCAGAGAGTCTGCCCGGCAGTTCTGCCGTTGCTGCCTGGGAGACCTGAGCACGGAGCCTCAGGCGTTCCCCCCATAGTACAGTCCCCCCTCATAGGGTCAGCAGGCCTTTGGAATTTGTGAGCACTCTGTAATTTCTTTGTAATTTTTTAGAAAATTGATATTTTATTTTTATGCATATGTAGCATGTTTGTATATGTGGGGGATGTGGTGAGCAGAGAATAACCTTCAGGAACATGGTCCATCTCCTTTGAGACAGGGCATCTCATTGTCATTGGCCTGGAGCTCACCGACTAGGCTAGAGTGGCTGCAGGGAGCTGGGAGACCCCCCTGTCCCCACCTTCCTAGCCGGCATGCCTCTCGGGGCTTCCAGGGAGCACACTCAGGTTCTTCTCATGCTAGAAGGCACGCACTTGAGCAACAGAGCTGTCTCCCCAGCCCTGGGGATCTCTTTCTTCCTTTTTTAAACTCAGTTTTAAAAACTTAGTTCTTTTTCGCGTATGTGTGACTGAAGGTCGGGGACAGCTCTGAGCCCTGCGAGCTAAGTCATCTCGCTGTCACAGCATCTCTTTATTTGGTTTTTGTTTGTTTGTTTGTTTTTGAGGGTCCTTTTGGCTTTGATGTTTCTTTTTATTTTCTTTTTAGATTTTTTTTTTAAATGTGTGTGTACGAATATGTATGTTTGCTGCATGGGTGCAGATGCCTGTAGAGGCCAGAAGAGGCATCGGGTCCCCTGGAGCCGGACTTACAGGCAGTTAGTGGTCCGACACAGATAGACAATTGCTAGGGACTGAACTCAGGTCATCCACAAGAGAAGCAAAGGCTGCTAACCCCTGAGCCGCTCTCCAGCCCGGTCTCAAGCTTTCTGAGGCTTTATTCCTTTCAGTCTTCTGGGCCTCCTGCAATCTGGGAAAAGTTGGCAAATTCAAAAAGCTCTTTAAGTATCAAAACTGTCCAAGGAACAGGCAAAGTCTGGTGCTATCCAGTTTTATCGAAAGGGACAGTGGAGCCCACGGCACACCTGCCGTGTGGCTGGTGTAGTGTGGCTTCTCGCTGGCTGGTAGCCTGAGCACACACTTCGGTCTTGTCTGTACTGGCTATGTGACCTTGGGCAAACCCGTGCTGTCTGTGGCGCTTCAGGTCCAGCACCTGCCAAAGTGGACAGATAGCGGTCTCTGTCTCATGAGACTCTTCGGAGGGTGAACTACAGCCAGAAGCCAGCAAGGCATTCAGGAAATTAGCCGCCCCTTATGTTCACCGATCGTCTGTGACAGAGGGCAGGTGGAGGTTCATAGCTGGGAGAAACCAGCCAGGAAGAGCCAGGCTGGATGGGGGACTCAAGGCTGTTCCGTGTGGCCAGGGCCAGAAGCCAGTCTCTTGCCCAGCAAATGAAAGCAGAGTCACTCTCCACAGGAGCCTGGGGACAAGAGAAGGCCTTGGAGAAAGTCTGCATCTGAGGACTGGTGACTCAGCCTCTTTCTCATCTCTTTCTTTGTCCTTTACAGATGATCAGGATGCGGAGGCGCTCACCGAGCCCAGCCAGCACTCCTCCCAGGAGCAGTCCAACTAAGCTGCAGGCCACCGCGCAGGCCATGGGCGGGGCGGGGCATATACGGCAGCAGTTATTTTTTCACCTTTGTTCATGTTCTGTAGTGAGGAAGGATGTTGATAGGTGTAAAATGGCAGCTAATTCTGATTTCACGATAGGAGGACGAATGTGGTTTCCAAGGTTCTCTGGACTGTGTGTGTGTGTGTGTGTGTGTGTGTGTGTGTGTGTGTGTGTTAAAGTGGTGTATGAAGGAGAGAGTGTCCGGGTGGGCAGGGCCTCTGAAGAATGGAGGCTGGTGAAACACAAGGTTAGGAATGAATTGAACCATCCTGGGCCACGCCACTTATGAAATCCACCTCTCCAGGTGGCCTCTGATTTCCCCAGGCCTCACGCGGGACAGAAGGCACCATCCATTTCAGCCTTCTGCCCCCTTTGCCCGATCCCCAGGACTGGGTACCACAAACATTAAGGCTTCCAGCCTAGGCAGGGCTGGTGCCAGGGACTGGGATGTTGACAGCAGGTTCTGCAGCATCCTGTCTTTGCCCCTGGTCCTTGTCCGGTCAGTGAACGTCCTGACAACGGGGCCACTTCACTTCTCCGTGAAGCTTAAGCAGCAATAGGCATCCTTTCTCATTTAAAAATTTTAAGTTTTCGTGTTAGATGTTTTTGTGGTAGGGAACTCACAGGCACTGAAGCAGTTCTCAGAGCATAAATTTGTTCTCTGAGGACAGTTGAGCATTGAATAAAGTGAGCACTAGAAACCATTGTGGAAGAGGTGTCTTTAATTCTCGCAAAAGGCTGTTGGGCAAGCGCCTGGATGGGGAGCTCAGGGCACCTGGGTTCAGGGGTCAGTAGTGCTGAGGCAAATCTCCTTGGCCTGCCTTTCTTGCCCCTGCCCTTAGGAGTCAAGTGGGATGATCCGAGGCAGGGGTCTCCGTTTCTCTATCCTCACTGAGTGCCCCAGGGTAGCCAAAAACTGGGGAGCCTCCAGCCCCAGCCTCCCCACCACCGTCCTGACGTTAAGCAGGGAGAGCTTAAGGAATAGATGTAAACGCTTTTGAAATGTCTAGGGTACCTTCCCCGACTCTGTGGTCTCTACAGAGGAACATGGTTTTTAGAAACAGCTTGATCCTATTCTGCTGTGTAAGGGTTCTGAGCTGTTTTCCTCTCTCAACACTTGCTCCTTCATCTACAAAGCAACCCTGTTGCAGGCTGAAGATAAAACTCGATGTGCAGTGCTTACCTAACGTGTGAGGCCCCAGGTCATGCTCCAGTTTTGAAGGGGGGAAAAAAAGCCTTCGTTAACTGGATTTGGACCCAGCAGTGCCCAGCTCTGCCCAGGAGAGTCATGACATCAGTTGGGAGGGACAGATAGTCCAATGGCACTAGTACCAGGGCAGAGATGGGGCAGGGGAGGGCTAGTCAGAGAAAGCCTAGTTGAACTGAAGTGTAAGAGCAGGGTAAGAAAGAGGTAAGTACCCTCCATGTTTGGCAGAAGGAAGGAGGGGCCTACTCCCCGGCCACAGTGTTTCAGGAACCGGGGACTATGGGAGAAGACCTGCCTTCTCTGCTTAGCCTCACTTACCCTGCCTTCACAGGACCCCTGACCTATCAGTACCGCAAAGTGGAGCTGAGTCAGTGGCCTGGCCCTTTTATTACATTGTTTCTCATGTCTCAGCACAAATGTGCAAGACAGAACCCCCGAACTGCACCTGGACCCACAGCCAGACTAAAGCAAGGACAGGACGCTTGCTTAGGTTGTGGGGTTTGTGGGGAAGGGTATTAGCTTTCTGAGAAAGTCCCTTCTGTAGGGGTTCCTGCCCACAGGGGCCCAGGGATTTGGGAGGGTTTCTCAATTAACTGGGTCTGTCACCCCACAATCCAGAGATGGCTCAACATCTTTTGGTTTGGGGGTACCAAGTGAGGCAGGCAGCTTGTTCAATGCTACCCCCTCACTGGTTTGAGGTAGGAGGCTTGCCTTCCTCCTGTGTGACCCCACGTTGTCAGTCTGAAGCTGCCCTTTATTCTGGGAGACCTACCACAGTCATGGCTCTCTTGAAGTGGAGGGTGCATGTACCCTGAAGCCTTCTGGGCAGTACAATATATGTTCCTCGAATACCCTGCTGCCCCAACAGCAGCCCATGTGGCTGCCTTCTCACAAGCTAGCCCGGCTGCCAACCGCTCTGAATAAGAACTGACATCTTCACTGGGACCTGCTGCCCACCTGGCTAGCTTTCCCCTTCTTGCTACCCAGCACGGGCACTGGAATGGGTAGAACGGGCCAGACTTACGCTGAGGAGGGTGGAAAGAGATCTGGGTCCGGTGTCGGGGCCGCCACTCCGTTTTAACGCTAAACTCCAAGAACATACCGACCTGCCAGCCTCCCCGGGAGTCGGATGCAGTGGCAGGATGCCGCCACGAGAGGGCGAGCGGGTCGTAACTGGAGGCGGGGCTCGTTGCCTAGCGACCGTCTCGGCCATGGTGGTGCTCACAGCTGTTTCACTGGTGTAGCTCAAAGAATTGAGGGCTTCTGAGGCGCGATTGCTGAAGCAGCCTTCGGGGATAGGCGATTTCATTGAAAAATCAAAACTGTGATCCCCTAGACTGTGCCATGTGATCTATGTGATCTCTAGCCTCTCGGCAATTCATCCTTCTTTGTCTTCCAATACCACCTTCCGTGAGTCCCCTCGGTATCCCGCGTCTCTTGCGCTTTTGCGCATGCGAGTCACTCAGTCATCTTTTCTTGTTATTTTCGAAGACAGGGCCTGCAATCCCAGAACCCCGAGCCCGCTTAGGAGGCTCTGGAGGACCAGTGACTGTCCTCGCCAGACTGTGCTTACCAGAGGCCCGGACGAGTGCTCCTTAGTCCCTGTGCCACCAACTCTGGACTCCACATTGGTTAGGCCAGCAGTTGTGGGCCTGCTGTAAATGAGTGAAATTCAGGGCGTCCTGTGGACTCCGGGGTGGAGTGGAGGTGAATCACCCTGCTTTAGTCGTCCATTGCTGCGTCCTTTGTCCTACATTTTTGCTCTGCTGGAGCCTCTCAGGGGCCAGAGGAAGAGTCCGTTCTCCTTGAAACCCCACACCGAGCCAAGCCAAAAATTGCACTCCTTCCCACACCGCACCCTCACCACAGCCATGGTGTTAGTCCTACTGTGGAAAGGTAAGGGAAGAGAGAGCAATTTACCCAAGTCACAGTTTGTAAGCGGCAGAGCCCCAGGCAGAAGTGGAGGTGGGACACACATCCCCAG
Organism: Peromyscus attwateri; assembly: GCA_902168425.1. NCBI lineage: Eukaryota > Metazoa > Chordata > Mammalia > Rodentia > Cricetidae > Peromyscus > Peromyscus attwateri. The sequence goes on along the minus strand of CABHPP010115060.1, from coordinate 12,089 downwards.
GTGCCAGCTGTAGAGTTAAAATGTCCGTTTTGTACTGCTTGTCGTCCAGAGAACGTTGGGGGCACAGACACATGCTCTCACCCTGTCACCCTCTAGCAGAGTAGCCTGAGAACGTCTGCCTCCGTGCATTACTGTCCACACCACTCACTACAACACAAAAGATCTGAGAGGATTCTAAAGCAGCTATCCTAAAGGAAGCATCATGGGGAACCAAGAGCCCTTGGGGTTCCAGGTGTATGCCCACTAGTCAGAAGGTGTCAACATGGCCTGTTGTCTGGCTGTCTGTGTTCTTGTGGCTAGGGGTGAAGGCAGCAAGCAGCCTCCAAAGCTATGCTTCAAGGTTGACTCAAGAGAAGCAGTCCACTGTGGTGGTCTCAGTGTTTCTTGAGAACAGAATGGGAGATTCTCTGCACTCTCTTTGGAGACAAAATGGGTCTTGAATAGGGGTGAGATTGTCTCCCTGTAGTGCTGGGCAGGAGAGACATACACAGCCTCCTTCACTCCTAAATACTGTTTCCATGGCTAGGGATTAGACCTCCCTTACAGGGAACTACATAGAGGTTCTGAATGCACTATGGTTGGCTCCCCTTGGCCAAGGCCAGGGTTTTGGAAGACCTACTCTTACCCCTTGCCTCTTCCTGGCTGTGTGCTCTTGGGGACATCATGCAGTGTCTCCATACTTCCCTTTGCCCCTGGTAACACTGCTCAGGGTATGCTGAGGATTCAGGAGCTCTTGTATGAAGTACTTCCCCCATGGATGCTCAGTACATAGTACTGTGTCATTGGTCACATGAAAGGTCGCCTCCTCTTTGAGACCATGGCAGGAGCCTATTATCTTCGAAGTGCCACCTTCATGACTGTGTACTCCCGGGTGTTCCCTATCACCTAGTCTCTGCACTATGCTGACTGCTTTCCAGAAACCCTGTGAATCCTCCATGACCCCTCCCGGGAGGCACGCTAATGCCTCATTTTACAGATGACAAAATGGAGGCCTATGCAGGTGAGTCCCCTCCTTAGGGAAATGTATGGAAGTGGGGAGTGGACTAATTTCCAGTTCCACCTGAGTTCAAAACCAAGTTCCTAACTGCACTGTGCCCTCCTACTTCTCAGGGGACAGGAAGGAGGTCTGCGAGGGGGAAGAATAGAGGAACATAGGTGGGGATGAACTCCATTCCTACCTCAGACTTTATTACAAATTATGGAGTTTTAAGTGTTACCTAAATTTATAATTCACCGTTTCTAAAGCAGCCTGGAGAGGGCCGGCAAGATGGCTTAGTGGACAAAAGCATCTACCACACAAACCCGAGGGCCTGAGCGAGACCTGTGGAGTCACCGTGGTACAGGGAGAGAACAGACTCCTTCCTGAAAGTGGTTGGTGGCACATGTACACACAACTGATATCAGACATGGCTGCACTAACAACAACAGCCCGGAGAACCCGAAGAAATGAGCACGGGAAACATTATTCTAGTGAAAAGCAAAACTGTTTTCTATAGCAAAGTGTAATAGTGCATGTCTGTGATCCCAGTACCGAGGAGCTGAAGCAGGAGGATTTTGAGTGTGAACTAAAACTGGCCTACATAGTGAAATGCTGTCTCAAAAACAGACAGACAGACAGACAGATGGAAAGACAGACACAAAACTGTTTCTTAGGTTACATTTGAACTAACAGCATTAAGATTGAAATTTTTCTCATCTACTTCAAATTATTAATATTCATTTGTTTTAAAAAGTCATGTTTGCTTTATTATTTATCTTCATTCGTGGTTCTGTGTGTGTGCTTGCCGAGTTTATGTGCACCACATGCATGCAAGTGTTCACTGAAGCCAGAGGGTGCTGAATCCCTTGGAATCGGAGTTATAGGTTGCTGTGAGGCATCTGTGTGGGAGCTGGGAAGCAACCTGGGTGCTCTGCAAGAGCAGCAAGCACGCTTAACTGCCGAACTATCCTTCCAACCTGAATTTGGAATTTATTTATTTATTATTTATTTTTGATTTTTCAAGACAGGATTTCTCTGTGTAGTTTTGGTACCTGTCCTGGAACTCACTCTGTAGACCAGGCTGGCCTCGAACTCACAGAGATCCACCTGGCTCTGCTACCCGAGCGCTGGGATTAAAGGTGTGTGCCGGCTGACCGGCCTTTTAAAAATAATTTTATTCCTATGTAAAATCCACACAGATCATTGCCCATTGACAGCCAGGCTCTGGGTGGTAGCTGAGTAGCGGAGCCCCCTGGAGTTGGAGAGGGCTACCACATCTCCTGTCTCGTCCCAGGCATGGTTTGAACATACACAAGCCTTTTCTGTAAACTTTAGCGTGAAGGTAATTGCAGGGTCACTGCAATTGTGAGAGATAATACAGCTTTCCACCCACAGTATTGTGGAGCACTACCACGCCCATACTGGTGTGCACTGCCCAGTTTGCTCACGGGCAGCTTCACACTTCATGTCTGAGCTCACTGAGCTGAAGGGAAAGGTTCAGTTTGGTGTATACGGGTGTCTAATAGCTCTAGTTTCTTCCATGGCATTTTACACCTTTGTAGAAAACCGAGTATATTTCTGAGGGCCTGTGTGGGGTTCTATGTTCTGTTCCAGGCATATATGTTAATATTCACTCTCTACCTCTCCTCTCCTCCCTTTCTCTCTCACTTTTGAGACAGGGTCTCACGTAACCAAAGATGACCTTGGACTGACTCGTGGACCTCCTGCCTCCACCTCCATAGTCTGGGGTTGCAGGCATATGCCACCACGGCCCCCTGGGATTCGTTTCTTAGCCATGCACAGCAGCAGATGATTGACACTGACTTGGCATGCGGCTGTGTTTCTGTGTCATGGACCTTTGTGAGTTGGTGAGGCCATTAGCAAAGGCCCTCTGAAAATCACCCACGAGGTTACAGAGGAAACCAGTGACGTTTCACACACCTGTCAAAATAGAGACGAACCTGCATGTACTTCTGGACTAACCCACCAAATAACAAGACTTAGCAGTGGCTAGCTATTAATAGCTTCAAAGTACAGCTGCGACTGGTCTCTCAGATATTCGCAACAGTGCAAGGCGATCTGAGAATATCTGTGATTTCTATCCAGGTCACACTTTGTTCAAATTGGACTTCTGACCTCCTTGAAGGAAGCAGTGGCTTACAGGTAGAAGTGAGTGACGATCAAGACACGATTCTCTCTGCAGAGGCTTTCCTTCTCTCCTGGATCCCAGCTGTCACCGTCTGTATCGGAGCTTAGGGAGTTTCTTCATCCTTACCATCCATGCAGTATTGTATTGAATAGAAGTTTCTTAGTGTGTGTATCCATGTACTTGTTTCTAATCTTTTGCTTTTGCTGATGATTTCATTTCTTAAAGGTTTCTCCTGGGAGGGCCACTGTGCTGACCCCGTTGCCTCCAGCAACCCCTGGCCAGCGGTGGGTAGCCAGCCAGCCTGGTCTACAGAGGGAACCTGGCAAACCCCAGGCCCAGCTTTCCGTCTTGGGATTTCCCACTCCCTTCCCACGCCTCGCTGGGCCCAGCACCGGGTTCCACGGCTGCGCTTTGGAGCAGGCATGGGGTAGGTGGCCTGCAGAGGCTTCCCTAAGCTGTGCAGCATCCTGCTAGCAGATGGAAAGCTCTTCTGTGCCTTTGGGCTACATTTTATTAACAGCAGATCACAGGATGCTAACATTTTATCATGTCAGCTTTTACATTTGAGCTAGTGCAGGCTCTGGCCTGCGAACAATTAGCTGCTGGGTGGTGTTTTTCTTCATCTTTTTCTTTTAAAAATGAGAATCAGAAAATCTGTTTGCTGGCTCGCGCTTTCCTTCTTTCTTTCTTTCTTTCTTTCTTTCTTTCTTTCTTTCTTTCTTTCTTCCTTCCTTCCTTCCTTCCTTCCTTCCTCTCTCTCTTTTCCTCTCTCCTTCCCCCTTCTCCATCTCTCCATTCATTCATTCCTCCCTTCTGTCTCTCTCTGTTTCTCTTTCTCTTTACTTCGTCTTGGTAGCGAATCCTTCCATGGGACACTCAGTGTGGACCTGGCTGTTTTCCCACATTCACAGGCCATCATTTCCAGGTACAGTCTGGTTACCCGGCAAGCACTGACTTGTCTCCCATTGTTGTCCAGCACTTCCTGCGACAGCTGCCGTCAAGGAACAGAGATCATCGCACCTCATTCCGATGTGTGAAGTGTACCTGGCTTTCAAACTTGCCTCTCCACTTGTCAGCCACTAATTAAGTCAGTGTTTTCCTACATCTGGCTCTTAGACAGTTTTTTTTTTTTTTTTTCCAATTTGGAGTGAATTTTTTACTACCATGGCATATTCACATCAGTCATGGAGTGATGTCAGCCACCATCTGCAACATCAGACAGGGCCTATGTTCCATCTACAGCGTCAGTACATTTATTGGGCGTCTACAATGTGTCAGGCCTTGTGCTGGGCTCTCAAGACAAGATGGATGTTTCCCACCCGCACCAGCTTCCTATTACCTAGGGCTGAGCTATCCCCACATAAAACTGTTCCCCTCTCTCTACTCCCATGCTGGCCTGCAAAGCCTCTTAACCCCGTTCAGCTGACCACCACAGTGTTCTATGTTCTGTCCATGAGCACCGCAGGTGTTCTATGCCCCATCCAGCTGAGCACTGCAGGTGTTCTATGTCCCATCCATGAGCGCCACAGGTGATCTATACCCCATCTAGCTGAGCACTGCAGGTGTTCTATGCCCCATCCAGCTGAGCACCGCAGGTGTTCTATGCCCCGTCCAGCTGAGCACCACAGGTGTTCTATGCCCCTTGGCCCCTGCTGTACAAGCATTTCCCCAGAGCCTCCAGACCTTGCTCTTACAGCACCTTACCCCCAGATTGCCATCCCCTATTTGCTGGCCTCTTCCCCTGGCCTCTTCACTGAATGGAGCCAGCCTCAATCTCCCTGCTGTGCCTTGAACATCTCCCCAAGATGCCATTGTTTTTGCCTCCTCTTGGGCTCCTGACAGGTAAGGGCTACAGCTAACCTACACTTTGGGGTTACCAACAACATCGTTCTGTGTCCTGTGATCCTTTGTACACATTTATCTAGGCCAGTGGGTTTTTTTTTTTTTTTTGAGACAGGGTTTCTCTGTGTAGTTTTGGTGCTTGTCCTGGATCTCGCTCTGTAGACCAGGCTGGCCTCAAACTCACAGAGATCCGCCTGGCTCTGCCACCTGAGTGCTGGGATTAAAGGCGTGCACCACTGCCACCCAGCTCTTTTTTTTTAAATTTTTTTATTCATTTTACATACCAATCACAGATCCCCCTCTTCCCTCCTCCCATCCCTCCAGCCTCCCCTCCCCTAACCCACAGCCCATTCCCTCCTACAAGAAGGTAAGGCCTCCCATGAGGAGTCAGCAGAGCCTGGTACATTCAGTAGTGGCAGGTCTAAGCCTCTCCCCCTGCCTTAAGGTTGTGTGAAGTGTCCCACCATAGGTAGTGGGCTCCAAAAAGCCTGTTCATGCACGAGGTTCTTAATCTGTGGGTTGCAACTCTGTTTGTGGGGGAGGGGAAGTCGAATGACCCTTTCACAGGGTCGCCTAAGACTCTTGGAAAATACAGATATTTACATTACAATTCATAACAGAAGCAAAATTACAGTTATGAAGTAGCAATGAAAATAATGTTATGGTTGGGGGTCACCACAGCATGAGGAACTGTATTAAAGGCTCACAGCATTAGGAAGGTTGAGAACCACTGATCTAGGCCTCAGCTGACATGGCCCTTAGTGATTTCTGCCTTGTGCCTGGTCTGCCTTCCCTTGGGTATGGGTTCTAGACCCTGCCTTCGAGCTGATGTTCTTTCTCTGGGCAGCTAGCTCATTTAGATCCATGTCCTTATTTCTTGTCTTAGTGCCCTGGCTAGTTTTATGTCAATTTGATACAAGCTAGAGTCATATGAAAGGAGGGACCCTCAATTGGGAAAAATGCTTCTATAAGATCTAGCTGTAGGGCATTTTCTTAGTAAGTGATTGATGGGGGAGAGCCCAGCCCATGGTGGGTGGTGCCATCCCTGAGCAGGTGGTCCAGGGTTCTATATGAAAGCAGGCTGAGCACCCCTCCATGGCCTGTGCATCAGCTCCTGCCTCCAGGTTCCAGCCCTGTGGAGTCCCTGGCCTGACTTCCTTCAGTGATGGGCTACGATGTGGAAGTGTAAGTCAAATAAACCCTGTCCTCCCCAGCCTGCCTTTGATCCTGCTGCTTCTTCAGCAACAGCAAGACAGTTGTGTCAGCTGTCAACACAATCTAGAGCCAAGTGGGAAGCGGGGGCCTCAGTGAAAGAACCGCCTCTATCAGATGGGCCTCTGGGCATGTCTGCGGGGCATTTTCTTTCTTGCTCGCTGATTGATGTAGGAGGGCCCAGCCCACTGCGGACAGTGCCAGCGGGTCTGGGCTGTATAAGAAAGCTAACGGAGTAGGAGTCTGTGAATGAGCCAGTAAGCTGGACCCTCCATGGTTTCCGCTTCAGCTCTTACTTGGGTTCCGGCCCTGACTTCCCTCAGCGATGGGTTCTGACCTGGAAATGTAAGCCAGACAAGCCCTTTCCTCCCAGGTTGCTTCTGGTCAGGGTGTCTCATCACAGCAACAGAGAGGAAACCAGACCCCTCCCCACCCAGCACAGGGGGCTAGCCTGGACTGCACCCTGTGTTGCTTTTGTCAGCCCAGCCTCTAACTGCATGTCTGAAAGACATCCAGGCATCTCCAAAATGTTAAGGAATAGGCCACAAAAGCCCATGCACATGGTCTCATTTTAGGGTGATATCACTTCAATCACTTTCCCGCTCAGAGCCTGGTCCAGAACCTGAGTCAGATGGCAGGGGTTGGGGAGAGGCCAGTCCACCTGTGGAGCAGACCTATTGGCTACATGTAATCACCATGTCTGTAGCTGATGAACAGGAAGGGGTCAGTAACTAATTCTTCCTTCTTCTCAAAGTCTCCAAGCCCCTGAGCTGGGATAGTTCTGTACTCACAGGTGGCTGGATTCTTCTTCTTGCCAGGCCTGAGGCTACCCCATCTTTGCTGTGCGCCGTGGTTCTCACTGAGTACTATTATCTGACCTCACAGGGCCCCGCTGCGTGAAGAGTTCTTCTTTCCCTAGTGTTTAGCTGAGCCCAGTTGTTCCCTGGTAACCAGGATCATTCATCTAGGCCCTGTGGCTACTCCTTGTCCATCAGGGAAACAGCCCGAGGAGCCGGACTCAGTCAGATGTAGCCTAACTGAGTGGAATCACAGCTGTTCTTCCTCCACGAAAGCCTTTGGGGACTGAGACCTCCAAGCCTACTGTCTTAGCGAGGGTTTCTGTTGCTCGGAAGAGACACCGTGACCACAGCAACTCTTGTAAAGGAAAACACTTAATTGGGGCTGGTTCACAGTTCAGAGGTTTAGTCCGTTATCATCATGGTGGCATGCAGGCAGACATGGCGCTGGAGAAGGAGCTGAGAGTTCTAGGTCTTGATCTGCAGGCAACAGAAGCAACTGTGATGCTGGGTGTAGCTTGAGCACAGGCGACCTGAAAGCCCACCCCCACAGTGACACACTTCCTCCAACAAGGCCACACCTTCTAATAGTGTGACTCCCTCTGGGAGTCGTTTTATTTCTTTTTTTTTTTTTAATTCATTTTAATGTGCATTGGTGTTTTTGCCATGGGTATTGGGTCCCCTGAAATTGGCATTACAGATAGTTATGAGCTACCATGTGGGTGCTAGGAATTGAACCTGGGTCCTCTGGAAGAACAGTCAGTGCTCTTAACCTCTGAGCCATCTCTCTAGGCCCATTTTCTTTCAAACCATATCTACCGAACCCAAGGTTATTGCCTTAGGTTGGTCCTCAAAAGCAACCCCAAGGTGAGGTTTCGTGTACAAGTGATATGTTAAAGATATGATCCGGGTGGGGGCAGGGCATGGAGCTGGGGATACAGGGCAGGGAAGGGCAAGAAGTCAAGGAGGTCTTGGCCTCTGCCCGAGCCAAGGCAGCCCCGAGGGGAAGCCCACTTGAAACTCTCTGTGTCGCTCGTGGACAGAGGAAATTCGGCACCTGCTGAGCCTGTGACCCAGCAGGCTCTGGACGTCCAAGGGACACTGTCTGAAGAGTGTTCAGATGGGACTGTGGGAAGCAAAAAGAGAAGATGCAGGGAAGCTCCAAAGACGGCACTAGAGCATCCGGGCAGAGTTCCAGCAAAACCTGCCATGCCACCGAGAGCGGAAACAGAATCCATAAGTAGATTGTTAGGAAAAGAAAGGCTGGGCTGTGGTGAAGGCTACCCAACTGTGTGACTGCACTGAGAGCCATGGAATTATACATTAGGTAAGTTAGTGGCTGGGGTTGTGAGGAAATAGTGTGGGCCATACGATGCCGGACTTTGTTTTGAGCACATGCCTTTCTTATGGGTAAGTCCCCTACGGCACAGGGAGCTGTCTCCCAGCTAGTGCTGGAATCATTTTCAGCAGGCCACGCCACTATCCTCCTTGGCTTGTTGCCAGGTGCAACCCCACTTTGCTCACTATTAATTGAGTTCCTGGGTTGGAGGCCTTCCAGTTGATGATAGACAAGGTATCCTGTAGGGCTCCAGATGGCCACATTGGCAGAAGTCTCAGGCCCAGGAGAATCTCTATCCAGAGTCCAAGAGAACTAACTGCTGCCCCCTTGTGACGGAAAGCTCACGATGTAATCAACTGGCTGTCACCGTGGTTTCCTGGGAGCCATGGGCAGGCTGCATTGGCCTGTGTGGTTGGTACAGGGGCAGCAGCAGGCAAATCAGCTTTTGGTGAGAGCAAGTCCATGGCATCGTGCCTGTGGGAAGTCTCAGGCTTGGAAATTCAGACCAAATGCATGTGTCCCCCAAGGTTGTGTGCTAAAGCTCTGATCCCCAGTGGCTATCCTTGGAGATGGGGTCAGGGTGAGGCTGAGGAAGTAATGAAGGGTATGTGTGAGGTCATAAGAGCAGGCCCGAATCTAGTAGAATTAATGGACCTTCTCCTTCCATTCTTTCTCCTCCTCCTCTTCCTCCTCCTCCTCTCCTCTCCTTCCCCCTTTTCTTTGTCCCCCATTATGCACAAAGGGGTCATGAGAACCAGGTGTGGTGGCACATACCTTTAATCCCAGCATTTAGGAGGCAGAAGCAGGTGGATCTCTGTGAGTTCAAGGCCAGCCTGGTCTACAGAGTGAGTTCCAGGACAGCCAGAGCTACATAGTGAGACCCTGTCTCAAAAAGTAAAAGAAAAACAAAGGCATCATGAAAACCCACAGTAAGATAGAGGCCACCAAGGGACAAGAGGCCTTTGAATGAGCTGACGGTTGTTTAAGACATCCAGCATGTAGCATTTTGTTACAGCAACCTATGAAGAGTGAGCCCCTCACTTGCTGTCATGGGTATGCATGGGTCCATCAGAAGTGGAGAGGACTAGCAGGGAGGAGCTGACTGATGTCTAACAGAATGGTTGTTCTTATTTACCCAATCACTTTCCAATAGTTTCCTCTACAAGGGGACTTGAGACATGAGGATCTTTTACACTGTGACCCCATGGAGAGATCTATCCATATGCCTACCTGTTCGCCACCAGCTTCCCAATCTCATTTTTTTCCAAGTTCCTGTCCACCCAGAAGCCCCTGACCAAGTCTCCCCCGACTGAGGTGGACCATCAGGTGAAGCCCTGCCCAGGGAGGGAGAGCAGCTCTTCACTGTCTTTCAGTCAGGCCCTGAGGGGAGTGCTGGTCCTCTTGGCAGGTTCTGGTGTAGCATATAAACCCATCATAAACCAGTCTTCGAGTGGTTTTTCTTCTGTTAACTGGCTGAAAGGAATTCCTTGGAAGAGACTGGAAAGCAGCAGGAGCAGGCTCTAGAGGAGTCCAGGCCGAGCAGCCCCACAACTTGGCCTATGCCTTTTGGTCCCATTTTAAATGTTGGAGATGGCGTCCTGACTCAGCCGTAGAGAGTGCACCGACTCAGCAGTTTGCATGGTGGATGCTGTGACTGGGAGGAGCAGATAAACCCAGTGTATTAGTCACTATTGCTGCGTAACAAATGACTACTCACACGGCTACTTAAACCAATGCTCTTTCATTATCTTAGTCTCTTTTTAGTATCAGGAACTGAGTGAAAGTCTGCCTGGGTTCATTGTCCTGGGTCTTAACTTAGCCAAAATCAAGATGTCAGCGAAGCAGCTGTCTCAGTGAGGATGGGCATCTTTTTCCAAGTCTATTCCTTGTAGCCGGAAGTCCCGATTTCCTGCTGGCAGCCAGCTGGGAGTCATTTCCAGCTCCTAAAGGCTACTGTCTGGTCCTTCCTTGCCCGGTGGCCTCATCCTAGCAGCTGTTTCTTCAAAGCCAGCCAGCCAGTCTCTTTCTAGTCTGCCATGAAAGTCTGACAAAATCATTGAAGTGGGTGTTCCATCACACTGGGACTTGAGGCTCCGGGGGAGGGGCCCCCAGAGCCATGCACACTGGGGCCATGTACTGGGAACCACTTTGGCCCTCTGTTTACATCGTGCTGGGTCCCAGCAGGAACCATGGAGTACAGTCAAATTAAGCTGCCCACATGGGGGTTAGTCAAAGGACTAATAAAAAGACCCAGCAGGGAGGAGAAAATCCACAGGACAGCACAGTGTCAAGAGCCCTGGAAGGCCAGTTGTGTGGAGGTGGCAGGGACCGCGCAGTGAGGAGGACCCTGCAGGAAGGGAGCTGAAGAGATGCTGTCCCGTCACCTCCAGTCTCTAGCCATGGCTCTTCATGCCGAGCCTCACCAGAAGCCAGGAGTCCAGGGAGTCCCTGGACATGGTCATGGGGCTTAGGACGCTACACTGCAGCAGGGTAGGTAGGCAACAGGAGCTCACCCAGCCGGCCATCTGGGTCACACAGCCATTTGGGTACTCCAGACAGGTGTCAGTCTGTGGCAGGACCATGTGTGCAGCTGAGCAGTTTTTCAACACAGAAGAGTCCAGGCTGGGCTCCAAAGCCTCAGAGACCCATGCCTCCACTCTGAGGGAAATGCCCTAGGACCCACTCTAACCTTCTCCCCAGACGTTCTCTGCCGCCGGATCTGATCCTTTATAAAACCCTTGGACAGGGCAGCTGGCACCATAGACTGGACCTAACTTGTGAGCTCACTGAAAACTAGTGGCTTTATCAGTCCCCTGGGATGAGCCAAGGCTGTACTAGACGTGGTATTTGCACATCTGAGATCCAAATAGGTCCCTTAGCATTCACCGTGCCTCTCTCCTGCTTAGTGCCAGTTGATATAGGTACAGCCATGGGTCTATCTTAGAGGAGACATCCCCAAATTTAACCTCGTGTCTTCTAATGAAAGCCTGAGAGTAAAGGTCATGCTGTCTCTAGGGACCAGCCTTCGGGGCACAGAACATGGTGGTGAATGGCTTTGTGTGTGATGCAGAGGTAGGGCCAGCAGCCCTCCAACTCAGCATGGCAAGTCAGAGGTCTTGACCCTACCTGCACCAACCTCATTCTCCATCTAGTCAGGCTGGCCTTTCTAAATGGATCAGACACCCTCCTTCAAAACCTCCCTGGCTCCAGGTGTTCCCCCATATGACCCCCACCCCCAGCCTGCTCTCTGGGGTTCTGAGCCTTCTGACCTGCCAGGTTGGTGCACAACGCACAATTATCATTGATCCAAACATGGCTCACTTCTCTGTCTTTAGTATGTGACGAGCACCCATCAGTCTAAAATTCCAGATAATGCTTGGTCCTCGATGGTGACCTCCCTGCGTCTCTGTCCCGCTCTGGCTTCCTGAGCCCTGGTGTCCAGCACTCTTGGCTCTGGGAGCCTCATGCACTTGCTTGCTTTTGTAGCTTTCTTCACATCTGCTCAGATTCCTAAAGCGTCTTTTAGAAGTTGTTTTAGGCTGTCGTCTTTGGAGCCGCATTTCCATGGAAGGGGTGCGCTCACACGCTGTGTGGGTGGCAAGTCACTTCCTGTGGAGCACTCCAGCGTTCTTATGCTCTCTCACCAGCACTCCCACAGTGTGCAGGCTTGGCTGTGTGTGTGTGTGTCTGTGTGTTGTGTGTGTGTGTGTGTGGTGTGGTGTGTGGTGTGTGTGTGTGTGTGTGGTGTGGTGTGTGTATGTGTGTGTGTGT